>PVJD01008591.1:0-71074 GCA_004026545.1 Mormoops blainvillei
ATGGTTTTGATCTTTTGCTTAAATAAATCCCTTTAACATTTCGTATAATAATGGTTTGGTGACGACGAACTTGTTTGGTTTCTTTTCATCTGGGAAGCTCTTTATCTGCCCTTCATTCTAAATGACGTCTTTCCTGGGTAGAGCAATCTTGGCTGTAGGTCCCTGCTTTTCATGACTCTGAATGTTTCTTGCCAGGCCCTTCTAGCCTGCAAAATTTCTTTTAAGAAATCAGCTGACAGTCTTATGGGAACTATGGTGTAGGTAGGTAACTGCTTTTCTCTCGCTGCTTTTAAGATTCTCTCTTCATCTTTAACCTTTGGCCTTTTAATTATGATGTTTCTTGGTGTAGGCCTCTTTGCGTCCATCTTGTTTGGGATTCTGCGTGCTTCCTGGACTTGCATGTCTATTTCCTTCACCAAATTAGGGAAGTTTTCTTTCATTGTTTTCTCAAATAGACTTCCGGTTTCTTGCTCTTCCTCTTCTCCTTCTGGCACTGCCTATGATGTGAATGTTGGATCACTTGAAGTTGTCCCACAGGCTGCTTATGCTATCCTTGCTTTTTTGGATTCTTTTTTCTTCTTGTTGTGCCGTTTGGTTCTTGCTTGTTTCCTCACGATCCAAATCATCAATTTGATTCTCGCCTTCATCCACTCTACTGTTGTTTCCCAGTAAATTGTTCTTTATTTCCATCAGCGTATCCTTCGTTTCTGACTGGGTCTTTTTTATCCTGCTGAGGTCCACGCTAAGTTCCTTGAGCGTCCTTATAACCGCTGTTTTGAACTCTGCATCTGAGAGATTGCTTATCTCCATTTTGTTTACCTCTTTCTCTGGAGTTCTGATCTGTTCTTTCATTTGGGCCATGTTTCTTTGTCTCCCCATTTTGCCAGCCTCCCTGTTTGTTTGTACGTATTAGGTAGAGCTGCTCTGACTCCGTGTCTTCGGAGTGTGGCCTAAAGTAGTAGGTGTCCCGTTGGGTCTAATGGCACAGCCTCTCCTATCACCCAAGTTGGGTACTCGAGGTGTGCCCTGTATGTGGGTTGAGTAAACTCTCCTCTTGTAGTTGGGCCTTGGTTGCTGTTTGCGGATCAGTGGGAAGGATTTACCCAGGCCATTCAGCTGCAAGGACTGGCCGTGACCACTGACCACCAACCTGTGCCCTCCGTGGAGGATCGGCTGTGCAGGGGCAGGGTGGTGGTGCTCCGACATAGTCTGTAGCTGTCCACTGGGTGCGTTGGCCCTGGGGTTTCCCGGGTGGTGCGGGCCAAGGTCTGACCCTACCTGTGTTTTGTGGGGGCACCCTGCCTAAGTGGAAAGCAATCTGAGACGGCTGCTACTTGTGCTGGACTTGGAGATGCCAAGGTGAAGCCAAGCTGTGAAGATAATCTGGCTGTGCTAGGGGTCCCCGAAGCCAGCTGTTGCTTGTTTGCTGGGATTTATGAGCCAAGACCAGCCATTCTTATGGAAAAGCAGCTTGGGTGGGCCTCTAAATTAGGTTGGGAAGAGCCTCTGTGGATCGCCACGGTCGGTCAATGTTAAACGGAGTCTCAGTAATGGTACCAGCTTACTGACTCTGTTGGAGGAGGGTTTAGCAAAGGGATAATGGCCTCTGCTCGCCCTGATGCTAGACATTTCAGTTTCTCCCTGTATACCACTGGTGCATTTCAAGCTGCTACCCTGGTGCTGGAGCTTAGAGGGAGTGAGTTTGAGTAGGTGAGTCTGTGTGTGGGTTCTTTACGAGGAACTGCTTGGGGTTCCAGCAGTTTCTTCTATTGACGCAATCTCTGCTGGTTTTTACAGCTAGAAGTTGTGGGGACTTATCTTCCTGGCACTGGAATCCTGAACTGGGGGGACTGGTGTGGGTCTGGGACTCCTAGCTCCCAAGATATCCCTCCTGAATTTTTAACCACGTGGGTGTGAGATCAGTCCATTCCACAACTGCACTCCTCCTACCAGTCTGGATGGATGTGGTTTCTTTAATTCCATAGTTGTCAGACTTCCATTCAACTCAGTTTTGTAGTTGTAAGATTTCCATTCGGCTTGATTTCTGACATTCCTGAGTGACGGCTGTCCTATATTTTAGTTGTTATTTTGATGTGGTTGTGCAAAGAGGAAAGCCTTGTCTGCCTATGCCACCATCTTGGTTTCCTTAAGTTTTAAAATCACAAGTATGATCATATGGGTGAAAACATAGATGAAATAAGAATGGCCAAATACTGATTAAAGGTGGAAGATGAGTACACTGAGTTTATTATACTATCTTTCTTCCATGTATTTTTGAAATTTTCCACAATAAAATGTTTACTTATTTATTTTTTAAAAAGTTTATTTACTAAGGTTGAGAGACAGGGGAAGGGAGAGAGAAAGAGAGGGAGAGAAACATCAATGTGTGGTTGCCTCTCACATGCCCCCCAACTGGGGACCTGGCCCATAACCCAGGCATGTGCCCCAACTGGGAATCAAACCAGTGACCCTTTGGTTCACAGGCCAGCACCTAATCCACTGAGCCACACCAGCCAGGGTAAAATGTTTAATAGATAAATAACAACCAAGAAACAAAGACCCAATGACAAAGACTATGGCTGACAAGGACCTCCACCGTCTGGCCCCACTAACCACTTCATGTTTATTCTCTGTAATTCTAATCCCACTGGCCTAATTTCAGTTCTTCAAATGCCCTACACTCCGCCTTGCTACAGTGTTTGCACACACTGATCCCTTAATGTGGATGCTCTTCCCAATGCCTAGTTAACGCCTACTCATCCTTCAGAGACCAAAGCAGCCTTCCCTAAGATACCCCTACCCATCCTGGCTATATCGAGGTCCTTTGTCAAATGTACTCACTGACTGATGTTCTCTTCCTAGATAATGTGACCTCAGTTTGTGATCAAACATTTCTGATTGTAATTAACTAGTTGGAAACTTCGTAAGGGCAGAAACCATATTCTTTGCTTATCAGTGAATATCAAGCATCTACACTGGACCTGGTAGAGAGCCAGCTTTTCAGAACTAGCTGTCTAATGATCCCTTAGTATCTAAGACTATCAAGGTAACTGTTTTTAAATTTTTATAACAAAACACAGTTCTAAATGTCAAAAAAAATTTATGTTATTTTGGTTTCAGTTTCACTCAACTTGCTACAGAGAAATTGTTCATATTTATTCTCTTTGAAGAACCTTTCGTATGAGATGCTAGAGTCCTCAACATTCCCATGATAAAAGTATCATGATTACCAACCAAAATAACCACATAAATCCATACCCTGGTCTCATTTCACTGTTCTCTATAGTTGCTTCTCCTCTTCCCTCCCCAAATCAACATCAAAGAGCTGGAAGAGACTTGGGGATAAATTCCCTGCCAGATCCCAGGAGCTTCCTTCAGTTCCTGCCCCAGATGGCTGGTGCACAGGTTTCTATCAGAGACGCTTCAGCAGAGCCCCAGGACTTCGCTCCACTCTGCTTTTTACATGATCACCACTACCATTCCCTCTGCGATGTATTCCAGGCATCATCACAGTGCCATTTAAATGGGTTTATCTTTTTATTTTATCAAAACTTGGGTGATATGCAAAAAGTAAAAGAGATTAGAAATTAAATCTGATTTAAATAAGTTTGGTAATTTTATCATGTTAAAATTCATGTGACTACAGAGTGACATCCTGAACACTAGTTTCAAAACTTCTTAGAAATACAGTGCTGGGAGTAAGGACCCTTAAGTGCTTAGGACCCTAAGAAATAAAATGGCCGGCCAAGAGACTCAATTCATCAAAATACCATACCAACTAAATTTTTTTAAAAAATGCATTCAGCATCTGGCACAGGTTTCAACAATTAATTCAGACATCACTAATCCAAATTTATGACTGAGAAGAAGCCAAGTAAAAATTTAACTTTTATTCTATGTATGCTAAGTAAATGAACAGCAGAGTCCAAAAAATTTTAAGCACCCTCAAATACTTGTTCATTTTGAAAATAATCCAATTTGTTCATTTTTAAAAAAGACTTTATTTATTTACTTTTAGAAGACATGAGAAGTAAAGGAGAGAGGGAGAGAAACATCAATGTGTGGTTGCCTCGAGCACGCCCTCTACTGGGGACCTGGCCGGCAATCCAGGCACATGCCCTGTCTGGGAATTGAACCAGTGACCTTTGGTTTGTAGGCCAGCACTCAATTCACTGAGCCACACCAGCCAGGGCCTCATTTGTTCATTTGACAAATCCCTCTTCTCAGTTAAAGCTGGATGGTGAGGACTTTCACTAGGAAATAGTCTAATGCTATGCATATATGTATCTATGAATCAAGAAAGCTCTGTAATATGTAGTTCAGACTATTAACTGGCATTATTACAGGCAAATGAATCTTAATTAAGAAGGTCCTTGAAAGATGAACACAGAAAAAGAAGGGCCTACTATGGTTTTAAGTCATATTTTTAAACACAAAAGTGGCATTTAACACCAGAGCAGGAGAGAAGTAAACCTTAAAATTCCTTTTTAAATATTTAGGACAACATTCTTTATAAATTTTAAGTAATTACTAAAAATTATAACAGTAAGACCATCTACTCAAAAGCTGAATGAGGGCATCAAAAGATTTTCAGTCATTTTAAGAAATTTTTTGCCAAATTTAACAGAAATTATCTTCTACTCTAGGAAGGGAAGTTCTCAAGACTGCTTTATCATTTGCTAGTTATAAAACCAGGGTAAAGAGGAGACCTTCTGAAAACAAGATCATCCTCTACCTGAAGGAAAGGTTGTATTTCAATTTCAGACAGATGGAACTTGTCTTTAAGGAAAGACTTGATAGCCTATTACAATGTTTATTTGGCGACTGTCACTAGTCTCAGACGTTTGCCTTTGTACTTAACTAATTCCTCCTGCTATCATTCTGGAGTTTATTGGAGGTTTATATATACCAGGACACTTATTAAGTAATTCCTCTTCTGTTTTTCTCTTTAAGAAGTGTGGCTCTTGCCCTGGCCAGGTGGCTCAGTTGGTAGGAGCATCCTCCCATACACCAAAAGTTGAGGGTTCAATTCCCAGTCAGGGCACACACCTAGGTTGCAGGTTCAACCTCCGGCTGGTGTAGGAGGCAAGCAATCAATGTTTCTCTCTCCCTCTTCCTCCCTCTAAAACCAATAACCATATCCTTGAGTGAGAATTAAAAAAAAAAAAGGAAGTGTGGCTCTTAATTTGGTAGTTACTAGGAGAAGATTTAAAGTGGTTAAAGCCTGTATTGCCAATTAACAGTATCTATGTTGTGCCAAGTGTCCATCAATAGATGAGTGGATAAAACAACTATGGGACATTTACACAATGGAATAGTGCTCGGCCATAAAAAAGAAGAAGTTTTTACCCTTTCAAAGAGTATGGATGGACCTCAAGAAAATTATGCTAAGTGAAATAAGCCAGTCAGAGAAAGGCAAATATCATACATTTCAAAAATACATGGAATCTAATGAACGAACTAAACTAACAAGGAAAATGGGGACAGACTCAGATAGAGAACAGGATGACACGTAATGGTGAGGGGGGAGGTTAGGAGGTGGAAATGACTGAGCAAAAGGGAAAAAGTACTTAAGGACACAGACAACACTGTGGTGACTGCTGGGGGAGGGGGTATAAGGGGACTAAAAGGTAATGTAAAAAAAAACAACAATAAAGATTAAAGTATGTAGTAAAAACAACAACAACAACAAAAATAAACCAGTATCTGTATGGCTCCTAGGCAGCACTGACCAAAGGTTTAATAAGCCATTCACTGTGTCTATGCTGCTTGAAGTATCAGAGCCCTTGAGAAGACTGTTCATGTCTATCACTCTACAGAACTTGTGTAATATGCATTGCACAATTTTCCTGTCAATCTCTGAAAATGTGTAGAGAATTTTTAAAATCAGTCTTCTACTTCTTTATCTATCAGCATATTGCCTAGAGGTGGAATAAGGTTAACAGCTTCCAGTTTTGTATTCCCAGGAAAAAGCTTTGACTATACACATGATTTTTCTGATAAATTCTGAGCTATAACCCCAGCCATCCTAAGGGTTATCATCAGTCCACAATACAGTGATCATCAATCCAGGATGCAAAAGAAACAGGTTAAGTTACTAAGACTCAACCTATGAGAGTGTTAAGAGTTTAACATGTAGGGAAACAACTGCAACACTCAGCTCATCAGCCTCATCACTTCAGCAGGGGTAGGCAGCTCTTTCCCAGCACAGTGCCTGTGCTGCCAACCTGAGGTGATCCAATCAAAACGAGTACATAAATCCTGGACTTACCCACAAAGCAACAAACTCTCTCCACATAAGAGTGAGAAAAAAGGCCTGATTGGCTGTGTTCTTTTCAAACTTACACACAACATAATACCAGTCTACAACACCATTTACAAATACAAAAACATGACAATATTTGGATGACACAGTAAGGATCAGGGGCAAAGAATCAGCAAAGCATTAATTGGGTTGGCCAAATAGTTTGTATAGTTTTTTCTGTAAAATAAAAGACACATTTTTCATTTTCACCAATAACCACTGATTTCGATACTTTGACTATGTCTGCTATCTCCCGCGTGGTATAAACACTAGCTGTTCTCAATGTCTCAATTTGATCACTATCAACTTCAACTGGTCTATCTAACTGTGAAGCATCGTCCAGCGAGAAATCTTTAGCACGAAACTTCACAAAGCACTTCTGACACGTTCAATTAGTCAGAGTACCTTTTCCATACATTACAAAAGTCATTTTTTGGGTTTCAGTTGTGTTTTTACCTTTCTTGAAATAATAAAACATAATATACTAAAAATGTCGTGTATTTTCTTCCATCTTCAATATTAATATGGCTACATAAAAATTCACCAATATTTTTTAAAGTTTATTTTTGATTATGCTATTACAGTTGTCCCATTTTTGTCCTCCCGTTTATTCTGGTCTGCCCTGCACGCCCTCTCCCACCAGCATCCCTCACCTGCTTAGTTCATGTCCATGGGTTGTACATATAAGTTCTTTGGCTTCTCCATTTCCTATACTATTCTTAACCTCCCCCTGCCTATTTTGTACCTACTATTTATGCTTCTTATTCCCTGTACGTTTTCCCCCACTCTCTCCCCACCCCCGCCCTGCTGATAACCCTCCATGTGATCTCCATTTCTGTGATTCTGTTCCTGTTCTAGTTGTTTGCTTAGTTTGTTTTTGTTTTTAAGGTTCAGTTGTTGACAGTTGTGAGCTGGTTGTCATTTAATTGTTCATAGTTTTGATCTTACTCTTTTTCTTGGGTAAGTCCCTTTAACATTTCACATAATAAGGGCTTGGTGATGATGAACTCCTTTAATCTTACCTTATCTGGGTAGTACTTTATCTGCGCTTCCATTCTAAATGATAGTTTCGCTGGACAGAGTAATCTTGAACGTAGGTCCTTGACTTCCAGGACTTCGAATACTTCTTTCCAGCTGCTTCTTGCCTATATGGTTTCTTTTGAGAAATCAGCTGATAGTCTTATGGGCACTCCTTTGTAGGTAACTCTCTTTTTTTTTTTTTTTGCTGCTTTTAAAATTCTCTCATCTTTAATCTTGGGTAATGTAACTGTGATGTGCCTTGATGTGTGCTTCCCTGCATCCAACTTCTTTGGGACTCTCTGAGTTTCCTGGACTTCCTGGAAGTCTATTTCCTTCACCAGATTGGGGAAGTCCTCCTTCACTATTTTTTCAAATACATTTTCAATTTCTTGCTCTTCTTTTCCTCCTCCTGGTACCCCTATGATTTGGATGTTGGAACATTTAAAGTTGTCCTGGAGATTCCTAAGCCTCTTCTCACTTTTTAAAATTCTTATTTCTTCATTCCATTCTGGTTGGATATTTGTTTCTTCCTTTTGTTCCAAATTGTTGATTTGAGTCCTGGTTTCCTTCCCTTCACTGTTGGTTCCTTGTAATATTTTTCTTTATTTCACTTTGCATAGCCTTCACTTTTTCCTCCATTTTGCGACCATACTCCACCATTTCTGATTACCAGTGTTTTGAACTCTACATGTGATAAGATGGTTATCTCTTCCTCGCTTAGTTCTTTTTTTTTGGATTTTTGATCTGTTCTTTCATTTGGGCCATGTTGCTTCATCTCAGCACTCCTATTATGCTGTAAGGGGTGGACCCTTAGGTATTCCTAGGGCAGAGCAACCCCCTGACTTGTACTGTGGTGCTGTATGTGGGGGAGGGGTCAGAAAGGGAACAATGTCACTTGCTTTGCACTCAGCAAGCTTTTAGTCACTTCCCTCACTACCCATGAGCAAATTGGGCCCTTCTGGTGCTGGTTCCTGGGTGGGTGGGTTTGTATACATTCTAGGACCCTGTGGGTCTCTCCAACGAACACTCCTGTGAGGCTGGGAGTTTCTTCCGCCACTGCAACCCCCACAAGTTTTTACAGCCAGAGGTTTTGAGGATTTCTTTGCTCACAATGGAACCCTTGAGTTGTGCGGTCTGTCTTGCTCCCCTGTTGTTCCTCCCAGTTTATCTATATGCCAATGTGGGACCACCAGCCACCATCTCACCCATCTAGTCCTCCAGCTGCCACCTTATCACACATTCTCTCCGCCTGGCTGCCCGTCTTTGCCCCTCCTACCAGTCTAGATTAATGTTTCTTCTTTAATTCCTTGGTTGTCGGACTTCCATACAGTTCAATTTTCTGGCAGTTCTGGTTGACTTTTGTTTTTAATTTTGTTGTTGTTCTTCTTTTGGTTTTGAGAGGAGGCAAAGTCTATCTACCTATGCCTCCACCTTGGCCGGATGTCCAAATTCACTAATTTTGATAAGTTTTTTAAAAGTACACGTTTATATTACAGCTTTCACAATACAATCTAAAAAAATTGTTTTGAGTGACATTAAAGACAACTAAGCACTACAAGAGCCATCTTACGGAAAACACCAAACGAACTTTTTGGCCATTCCAATATGACGCAAACTGGGTTTTTGTTTATTTTATTTTGTTGGTTCTCCTAAAGTTCACTGTTTAAAAGCTTTGACATTGATTATATACTTTATTAGTGAAGATGAATTTAGGTTTCACACAAAAGAGCAAATATTAAGCAATGTACTTTCAAATGTATAATCACTCTGATTAGGCAACGTCCTTTAACAATTCTACGAATGAATGATTTAACAAAAATGTGGTTTATTAATTTGTTAGCTTTTCTTCCTTCACTAGAAACTAGCTGGCCACTGGTTTTACACATCTGCATCTTATATCAAAGTTCATTAACACATTATACATAACTGAAGGCTGCTGTTTTCACCTGATATAACCTGCTGTTTCTACTTTTTTGCATTTCAGTTAATAAATTTTTCTAACACCTCTGTATATTATTTACAACAGAACTGTAAGAGATAATATGACCATTAAAACAAGAAAAAGTCTAAGGTAACACTTGACTGTGAAAGCTAATTATTTGAGCACATATAAGACATCACACCCTAATTAGGCAGTACACTTAAAAATATTTGTGCTATGAAATGTAAGATGTAAGAAATTTAAATAAACTTAAAGAATACAAGTATCCTTCATTTAGTGAGAATATGGAACAAAACAGAAGCTCTGTAACAGTTAATCTTAGAATTCACTTGAGATAACCAGATATAAAACTCACAAGTAGCCTAACTTGTTATATTACATTACTGCAGACTGTCCTTTTGTGGGTTTTTTGGCCATTTCACAGCTATATATTTACTGAGAATATAGAGCAATCTAAAAGGAATATCCACATTTCCATCTCTACATCCATCTACATACCTGCATACATGCCCATATACTTTGATTCTCCTCCTGTTACTATGGAAGCAGTATCTGTGAAAACCAACACCTCTACCTGGGCATGAGATCCCTCTGCCCTACTTAAAGACATTGTTTCAACAATTCTCCCCCCATCTCTTCTGCGACATAACACTTGAAAATTATTTTTATTTACTGATTTTAGATGGTGGAAGGAGGCAGGGAGAAAAACATCAATTTATTGTTCCACTTATTTATGCATTCCTTGGTTGATTCCTGTATGTGCCCTAACCAGGGATTGAACCCACAATCTTAGTGTATTGAGTCTGTGTTCTAACCAGCTGAGCTACCTGGCCAGGTCCTGCATCATAACACTACCTCTTTACCAGATCAGATCATTTCCATTAACATAAAACTATAATTTCCCCTCTTCTTAAGAAAAAATAAAACAAAACCCTCTCTTGACTCTTTATCTCCTTCTATTTACTGATTCCCTTACAGTAACATTATTCAGTAAAACTGTCTATTATTACTGATTTATATTTTTCCCCCTCTCTCCTGAACACAACTCAAAACAGAATTTCACCTCCCTATCAATGTCACCAATTACAATAAACTCAATAGTCAATTCTCAGTCTTCGTCCCACTTGACCCACCAGCAGTCCTTGTCATGCTGACATTCACTATGCCTTGTATTAATCTCTCCTTGGCACCCAGAACACATACTACTGGTTTTCTTGCTTCCTTGCCTGTTACTCTTGCTTTATCTCCCCAGCCTCTAAATTATGGAATGCTGCAGGGCTTGGTCCTCAGGTTGGTTTACTTATTTATTTATTTTTAGAGAGAGGGGAAGGGAGAGAGAAAGAGAGGGAGAGAAAAAAATCAATGTGTAGTTGTCTCTCAAGCGTCTCCCACTGGGGACCTGGCCCACAAACCAGGCATGTGCCCTGACTGGGAATCGAACCAGTGACCCTTTGCTTCGCAGGCCAGTGCTTAATCCACTGAGCCACACCAACCAGGGCCTCAGGTTGTCTTATCTTCTATACCTACTCGCTCTCTTTGTAATTTTGTCCAGGCTTATGGCTTAAAATACCACTGATAGCCTGACAACTTCCAAATTTATATTTCTAGCCCAAATTTATACCTCTTCCCTGAATGCCTATTTCTGTATAAAGCTGATCTTCTCTCCATCCCAAACTTGCTCCTTCAGTAGTCTTCTCTGTCTAAGGAAACAGCAGCTCCACCCTTCCAGTTACTCTGGTCAAAAGCCTTAGGACCATCCTTGACCAAACTCATATCTCACACCCAATCAACAAAATCCCACCCTCAGATATAATCAAATTGTGACCTCATATTACCTCCACTGCCACCACCCTAATCTATACAATCTTTTTTTTATTTAAAATTTTTATTTATTTATTTTAGAGAGAGGGGAAGGTAGGGAGAATGAGAGGGAAAAACATCAATGTGTAAGAGAAACACTGATTGTTGCTTCCTGCATGTGCCTCCCAACCAGGGACCAGGCCTGCAACCTAGGTATGTGCTCTGACCAGGAATCGTACTGGCAGCCTTTGGCTTTGCGGGACGATGCTCAACCAACTGAGGCCTGGGCAGATCTGTGCAATCTTCATCTCTTATCTCAATCAAACTAACACCTTCCTAACTGGTGTCCCTACATCTATTCCAAACCCTTCCCCAACACAAAAACAAGGGAAATCCCTTTTAAATTTAGTCTTACTAGCTATCATCATTTATACCTGTTCTAATCCATATAACATGAATATTTTTAAACATATCATTAATTTCAAATTCTGAGGCTTTGCTTATGCCTACACAAGGAGTACACTCTGTTGTCTCATTCTGTGATATTTTTAAAATTTAAAAACTTCTCTAAATTTGAAAATTTTATCTAAAACTTGTTATTTTAACATTTTATGACTTTAATATGTTATTCTCAAATAAAAGAAAATGTGTCTATAACTTTTTTATATGTAAGGATGGATAATTTCCTTAAGAAAGAAAGATTAGAAAACCCGATTTCTCAACTCACAGCTACGCCACCCATATCTAAAGATGTTAAAAAAAAAGATGAAACTGACCATATCAGCAAGCTGTCTGATTCCTATAAGAAAGGTGTCTACTCCAAGGAAACTGGATGAAACTATAAATAAGAAACAAAAATATGATGGGAGCTCTTCTTACTCTTACCTTTATAAATGTTAGTAATTTCCTTTACAGTGTGTTAGGCAATAAGACACTATCTAATGTTATTATTGAGGCATTAGTCTGAGACTGACCAAAGTTGTTTTTTTTTTTTAATTGGCCCTGACTGGTGTTGCTCAGTGGACTGAGCGTTGGCCTGCGAACCAAGGGGTCGCTGGTTCGATTCCCCAGTCAGGGAGCATGCCTGGGTTGTGGGCCAGGTAGGGGACACGAGAGAGGCGACCACACATTGATGTTTCTCTCCTTCTTTCTCCCTCCCTTCCCCTCTGTCTAAAAATAAAATAAATAAAAATCTTTTTTAAAAAAATCGAGTGTTTTATCAATTATGGGTCATTTCCACAATGCAATACTACTTAGCCATTAAAAAAGAAGAAAAACTCTTTCCCTTTGTAATAGTATGGACCTGGAGAACATTATGCTAAGTGAAATTAGCCAGTCAGAGAAAGGCAAATACCATATGATTTCACTCATATGTGGAATCTAATGAACAAACTGAATTAACAAGTAAAATAAAGACCGACTCACAGAGAGCAGGATGACAGCTAAGGGAGTGGGGGGTGGTGATGGAAGGATTGGGCAAAAAGGAAAAAGGACTCATGGACATGGACAACAGTGTGGTGATTGCAGGGGTGAGAGAAGTGGGTATAAGGGGACTAAATGGTTGGGGGGAAAAATACAGTAAAAATTTTTTTAGTGTTTTATGTACCATGATCAAGTGGGATTTATTCTAGGCCTGCAAGGACAGTTCAACATCTGCAAATCAATGAATATGATACACTATGTGAATAATATGAAGAATAAAAATCATATGATCATCTCAATAAATGCATAAAAAGCATCTGACAAAAATGCAACATCGTTCATGATTAAAAACTCTCAACGAGTGGGTAGAGAATGTACCTCAACATAATAAAGGCCATATATGACAAGACCAAAGCTAACATCATACTCAAAGGTGAAAAGTTTAAGATCAGAAGCCAGACAACGATGTCCACTCTCATCACTGTTATTAAAAATAATACTGAAAGTCAATTAGGCAATTAGGCAAGAAAAATAAGTGGCAACAAAATCAGAAAAGTAAAACTGTCAGTATCTGCAGATGATATGTTTTTTAAATTACCCCTAAGGAAATAATTTAATAGTAACAAAAAAACTATTAGCACAAAACATAATTTGATTTGGGCAACAAAGTACTGGAAACAACCTAATTGTGCATTAGGAAAATCATTTACTATGCAACCACTAAAGCGCTCATTATGAAGATTGTGGCAACATGGAAAAATGGTTCTGATGTTAAATATTATTTATTGATTTTTTAAAATTTTATTTTTCAATAACATGGTCTGGTACATAAAAAACCTGCAGACTGCCCCCAAAATAAACCAATTCAATAAAATTTCAGGATACAAAGTCAGTATACAAAAATCAGTTGCATTTCTCTACACTTACAGTGAACTATTAGAAAAAAATTTTAAGGAAATAATCTCCTTTATAACTGCATCAAAACTATAAAATAAAATACCTAGGAATAAATTGAACTAAGGAGGTGAAAGATCTGTTTACTAAAAAGAGTTAAGACACTGACGAAAGAAGCTAAAGACACAAATAAATGGAAAGGTATTCCATGCTTATGGATTGGAAGAATATTGTTAAAATGTCCACACTATCCCAAACAATCTACACATTCAGTATAATCTCTATCAAAAATTCCGACAATATTTTTCACAGAAATAGAAAAAAAATAATACTAAAATTTGTATGGAACCACAAAAGACCCTGAATAGCAAAAGCAATCTTGAAAAAGAACAACAAAGATAGAGGTATCATGCTTCTTGATTTCAAACTATATCACAAAGTTACAGTAATCAAAACAGAACGGTAGTGGAATCAAGAGAGACATGTAAATCAATGGGACAGAATATAGCCTAAAAATAAACTCATGCACTTATGGTCAATTAATTTACCACAAAGGAGTCAAGAATATACAACAGGGAAAGGACAATCTCTTCAATATCTACTGTTATATTTATTTAGTGTTGGAAATACTATAATATTTAGTGTTGGAAAAAGTGGGCAGCCACATGCAAAAGAATGAAACTGGACCTGTAACTTACACCATACACAAAATCAACTAAAAATAAAGACTTGAACCTAAGACCTGAAACCATAAAACTCCTAGATGAAAACATAGGGGGTTCCTTGACATCAGTCTTGGCAATAATTCTTTTTGGATTTAACACCAAAAACAAAAGCAGAAATATACAAGCGGAACTACATGAAACTAAAAATCTTCTGCACAGCACAGAAAACCATCAACAAAATGAAAAGGCAACTTACCAAATGGGAGAAAATATTTGCAAATCACTTCTGATTAGGGTAACAGTCAAAATATATAACTTATACAAGTTAATAACAAACAGTCTGATTAAAATATGGGGAGAGGATCTAAATAAACGTACAAATGGCCAATAGGTACAGGAAAAGGTACTCAACATCACTAATCATCAGGGAAATGCAAATCAAAACCACAATGAGATATCAGCTTAGACCTATTAGAATGGCTGTCTTTAAAAAGACAAGAGATAACAAGTATTGGATGTGGAGAAAAAGGAAGTCCTGTGCACTGCAGGTGGGAATGTAAGTTGGTAGGGCCACTCAGCAATTCCACTTCTGGGGGCTTATCTGAAGACAATGAAACAATTCAGAAAGATACATAAACCTCTTTACTGCGCATTACTTATAATAGCCAAGTTATTGAAGCAACCTAGATGTTCATCACTAGATGAACGGATAACAAAGTGGATATGTGTGTGTGTGCACACGTGCACACACTGGAATATTACTCAGTCATGAAGAAGAAATAGATGTTGCCATTTGCCACAACATGGACAGACCTAGAGGGTATTATGCTAAGGGAAATTAAGTCAGAGAAAGACAAATGCTGTATTATTTCACTTAGGTGTAGAAGCTAAAAAACTAAAGAAATGAACAAACAAAACAAACAGACCCAAAGATACAGAAAAACTGATAATTTCCAGAGGGTTGGGCAGTGGTGATACAGGCTAAAAGGTCAAGAGGGTTAAGATGTACAAACATAAATAAGTAACAGGGATGTTAAAGTACAACATAGGGAATATTAATATTGTGATATCCATCACAATAGATGGATAGTGGACTTTTTGTGGTGATCACTTTGTAAGGTATACAAACGTGAAATATCACTACGTTCTACACCTGAAACTAATATAGTATTGTATGTCAACTGTATTTCAATTCAAAAGACCTTTACATTTCAGAATAAAAAGGCATTAAAAAAAAAAAGAAAACAGTATGGAAAAAATTAAAATATAACAATTAAAAACAGACATACCCTATGATCTAGCAATTTCATCGGAAATACATTTTAATTCAAGTTTCTTTCATTCCACTTGTTAACTCCTTTTGTGAATCTGCCAGAAGAAATTCATGTTCTTTCTGCCTTTGTACATATTATTTTACCAGAAATATGACAAGAGACAGATGTGAACACCCTTTTGGTTTCAGTTCCCTTATCTGACTGAGGTAGCTGGATAGATCACGTCTGAGGCTACTCCCAGGTGAGGTCTTAACCTCCTTCCATAAAGCCCTTTCAAAGTAAATTCAACAGCTCCATTTACTGCATTAAATCCTTTCTTTCCCAGTTACTATATTTTTGGATCACATGCCACACTGAAGTCTATCTTTGTGCAGCCATGTTAGGCTGTTATGATTGGAATCTGACTGTGCTTAATGCCTACACAATTTGTATTAACGTAGTGGCAGCAAACTCCTACTCACCCTTCCACACTCAGATCTACTCTTTTCCCACTGTTTCCAGCTTCGCAATTCAGCATCAGTCACGTCCCCATTCCTAAAGCATTCCGAGCAGAGTTCTTTTACAACACATATCTCACTATATCATAATTATTTGTTGACCACTGTGATGGCTAACAATTCCTAAGTGTTCAATATGTATCTGGGAGGCACTTTATCTACATTTTTTCATTCAAGTCATGGCGACCTCATGAGTTAGGTACTATTAATTTCCATTTTACAGGTGAAAAAAAGCTGACTCGGCCAACCTTCCATTCCTTTGACCTTATATAATGCTCTTGAATCAGTCCCCAACCTGTCTCTTCAATTTTTCTGTATGACCCAACACAAGTCACATAGTAGCCACTTGTTCAATTGTATTAAAATGGCTAAGGGAAATTTAACTAGTCATTTTAGGAAATCATTCTTCCTAGAGGGCAGAGAACATGCCCTTAGTTTTAAAAATCATCACTGCACCTAGAATAGTTCTTTGTATAAAGTAAGGGCTCAATAAATTCTTGCTAACCAAGACAGAACTTGGAGATGTTGTCCCCTATCCCCTCTCTAGTTCTACCTGCAAAAAGATAAGGAAATAAATAAAATTATAAATAAAATTTCTAAATCAACACTATAAATTCTGTCCGGTCTTTTGAGCTCACTAGATTAGAAATTCCCAAGTTCTAAAATTGTCTTTCTTGCTCACAGTTTACCCTCTGTGGTACTCTATACATAGAAGGCCCAAAATTGTTTATAAGGATACACACCGTTCAACCTACAACCCTACAAAATTATTTTAATACCAACCATATTATAGCAATTCTGAGAGGCATTTTCTTGCCTCTTAAACTCCTATCACCAGACCACTTCCATTAAATAAACTTAACTTCTCCTTAGAACGATGGGACCACCAGGATTTCCTCAAATTCATATCAATATAATTGAGGCTCTAGGTTTTTTCTTTTATGTACCCTCCAATCTCAGAAGAAAATGCACTTCTTTCCTAAAACCTGTCCTAATCAACCTAAATCCATGAGCCCATCTTACCATTCTACTAGAACTGCTCTCTAAAGGCACCCTTAATTCTGCTGCTCCATCGCATCTTCATTATATTTGACTGTACTATGTCTGACACCATCACCCACCATTTCTTTCTTGACATGTCCTTCTCCCTCAGCTTGTGTGACACCACCACCTCTTTGACCATTACAGTGCCCTAAGTTCAGGCCCTGCCCTCAGCTTTTCTCTTTGTCCATTTTCCCTCATGCTGACTTTCCAGGATTGTCTAGGTTCCTGACATTCAACTCTCTACCTAGAGCTCTGACTTCCCACTCCACGTCCAGCCCTACATCTCCAACTATCATCAATTCATTTGTTCAAATTCGACAAGAAAACAACCAAAGTCTCATCTTCTCTCCAAAGCCAACCTTGCTTCTAAACTTTTTTTTTTCCTGTCACCCAGGATCAAAATTTAAAAGTTGTCTTTAATTGCAATGCAACCCCCTTCATTTTTAGCATACCATCTGTTGCCCGATTTGTCCATTTTGACTGTGAGGTGTCTTTAACACCTCTTAATTTACTCCTTCACTCCACTTCCCTGTTGCCATGGCTCTGAATTCTAGAATAGCATAGCATTCTCCCAACCACTCCTTCTGGCAAAAGGCCCATCAAGTTTATCCTGCATTCCACTCTCAAAGAAGCCTTTTCACAACAACCCTTTGAAGAGTAATCATCATTCCCACTGTGGGAGCAAACCCAAACTCCTCATCCTCTGAAATCAAGGTTCCTTCTATGCCCTCAAATCCCCCACCCCCATTTCCGGCCTTCCACACCACTAGTTCCAATCCAGGTTCGTGTGCTCACAGTCTCTGACATGCAACAAGTTCATTCCCACCCCCAAGTATGCTGGGTCCCCTCTCGCAAAAGACCCCTTTTCCCTTCTTCCTATCTAAATCCTATCCACTCCTAAAAATCCAAGATTGAGTATTTCAGTATTCTGCCTCCAACATGAAGTACTTCCAGAGCCAAAGCCTCTCTACATTTTTCTAATTGTTCCATGTATTTTAAGTCCTGCCTCTTCAATTTTTCTATATGACCTCACACAAGACACACGGTAGCCACTTGTTCAATTGTACTAAAATGACTAAAGGAAATTTCATTCATCATTTTAGAAAAGCATTCTTCCTGGAGAGCAGGGGGCATGTCCAGTTTTTAAAATCATCACCTAGAATAGTTCTTTGTATAAAGTAAAGACTCTATAAATTCAGGATAGAACTTGGAGATGACAAGTTTTATGAAAACTGCAGGACGCTTCTTAAAATACAGATTCTGTATCTGGCCCTTGACACCCATAAGGATTAAGATGTTAAAAATTCACACATTCACAAATATTCTTTAGGACAATTCTAAAAAGAGAAACTGTAAGTATCACGAGTGGAGAGGATTTGATGATGCTGGTAAACATTTAATAAAAAGATCAATCAGTCCTGACCAGTGTGGCTCGGCTGGGCATCGCCCCACAAAGCAAAGGGTCGCCAGTTTAATTCCCAGACAAAGCACATGCCTGGGGTGTGGGTCAGCCCCCGGTCAGGAAATGTGTGACATGCAACTGCTCGATGTTTTTCTCTCACATTGATGTTTCTCTCCCTCCCTTCCCTATTCTCTAAAAAATATAAATAAATAAATATTTAAAAAGATCAATCAAACTTCAAGCCAGTGATAGTTACCTTTGCTCTAATTTGACTGGATTGTACTTTGGCCATTTAAAATCAATTTTACAAACTTTAGCACAAAGAAATTTTTACTACACAAACACACACACGCACACACACACAAAAGAAAAAGAAAGTTAAAAGTCTGCTCCACATACAAAATTAACCCCCCCCCAAAAATAAATAAATCTTAACACATATACATTTCTTCTAGTGCAGTGGATTAGAGAGGTTACCTATAAAACTACCTAGGGTGTATATTAAACAGGGTTCTTGGTTTGCAAGCAACATACACTAAGTCTGGCTTTCTATAGCTAAAAGGAATGTACTGGAAGAAATATCAAAGGCTCAGAAAACTGGAGTGGAGTGTCTAAGAGGGCCATGGGCACTCTAGAGCTGGTAGCAAAAACCACAGCCTGGGTCTAGAGCATGAACATCTGGTCAGGAAAGGGCCACTGCCCTCTCCTCACCCTCCACTCAGCCATCTAGGGGAACTTGAGTCCTGCACCCACAAACGCACACCAGAGAAGAAAGTTACCACACTGGCCCATTCAGTTTCCAGGGTGGGGGATGAGCCCTTCTCCTCTCCAAGAAGGGCTGTCTCCAAAAAGGAGAGAAGATTGCTCTCAGAAGGAGATGGCCAGAGACCCTAGAAATAACAAACACTTCTCTCTCCCTCCAAAGATACATACACCCACTCCCAAAGTTATTCACAGAATAACTCTTAGAAATATTTATTCTATGCTCTCTACTCTTCTGCCAGAAAAATTCAATACATTCAAATACAAATACAAATCCCTGCACCACAGCCACCCAAACTGTTCTCCAGAGACTCTACTGTGTATGCTATTTCCTTAGCTTGCCCTTGGCCTCTTCTGCCAGTCTGACCACAGCAGACCCTCCCCCAAATCTCTTTATCAAATCCTCTGCCAAGTGCTTCCCAGTCACATACCTTATCACACCCAAGTATTCACCTGCCCTCTTTTTCTCTCACAGCACTGTATTTCTAGTTAAAAAAAAAAAGTTTTATTGTAAAAGCAACCCACAGAGTTTATTTTAAATAAGATACAAGTTGTTAAAATAAATCAGATTTTTTTTTTATGCACTTCAAGTAATTTCTTAGAGCCCTGGAAGGAGAGCTCAGCTGGTTAGAGCATCATCCCGATGCACCAAAGTTGTGGGTTCGGTCCCTGGTCAGGGCACATAGAAGAGTCAACAAATTAATGCATAAATGAGTGGAGCAACAGATTGATGTTTCTCATTTTCTTTCCCTTTCTCTCTTTCTCTCTCCTGCCCCCACTCCCCTTCTTCTCACTCTCTAAAATCAATTAAAGAAAAAAAATTTTTTAAACATAATTCTTAGACATGCAATAAAGTACTAATTTTTAATAGTACAGTACATACTATTACTATCATGAAATAAAAAGTACATTAAATTTTGAAGGATTTTCCCGTTCTCAGTAGCAGCTCCCAGGTTCAAAACCAATAGGGTTCTCTGTTGGCCTTCTTGTTTTCAAATCCTTGCAGATGAGAAGTGTCTTTATCCCTCTTCCAGACATTGGTTTAGGTTAGACCCTCTTAATTTCTCTTCTCCCAGCACAGCCTGGGGTGCAGAGGTGGGAGGCAGGCAGAGGACAGAGCTTTCTTTATCCAGAGAAAGGCTTCTCTTCCCTTTTTCCTGCCAGCCTTGGTCATCTGCCTCCTTGATGGTAGGTGTTCCATAAATTACGATGATCTGAGGGAGGAGGAGGAAAGACAGTGGAACACACAGTGCCATGCTCCTATGAACAGGGCCCACCATCACCAGTACTCTGCCTTGCCTGGTTCCTCTCCTAACACTGAAATGTCACAAAAAATGAAAACAAAGAATCATTAAGCTACTCTATTTTAAGATCATCTACTTTAAGTATCATACCGTATTCCAACCGCTGGCTTAGTCATTTTTCTTAACTTCCAGGCTATAAGCAATGTGAGGGCAGGGCTGTGCCTGCCTTGTTCACTGAATGGAACATAGTGTCCACAGCACTAACACACACAAACCACTGGGGCTCAGAAAGTCCCATAACCTCTTCTTATGCAAGCTCAACTTCAATTAAGCTAGAAATTTGCCTTTTTCTGCAATATTTTTGCTACTGTATCTGCTAGGGCAAGGAAAATAAAGGAAAAAATAAACAAATGAGACTACATCAAATTTAAAAGCTTCTGCACAGCTAAAGAAACCATCATCAAACTGAAAAAGGAACGGACTGTATGGGAGAACATATTTGCAAATCATACAGTGGACAAGGGTTTGATCCCCCAAATACAGAAAGAATTCATACAACTGAACACCAGGAAGGCAAACAATCCAATTAAAAAATGGACAAAGCACCTTAATAGACACTTCTCTAAGGAGGACAAACAGAGGGCCCATAGACAAAAGAAAAAATGCTCAAAATCACTAGCCATCAGAGAGATGCAAATTAAAACCACAATGAGATACCATCTCACACCTGTCAGAATGGCTATCATCAATAAATCAATAAACGAGTGCTGGCAAGGATGTGGAGAAAATGGAACCCTAATGCACTGATGGTGGGAATGCAGACCGGTGCAGCAACTGTGCAAAACAGTATGGAATTATCTCAAAAAATTAAAAATGGAACTGCCTTTTGACCCAGTGATTCCATTGCTGGGAATATACCCGAAGAATCCTGAAACACCAATTCAAAAGAACTTATGCACCCCAATGTTCACAGCAGTGCTATTTTCAACAGCCAAGTGCTGGAAACAGCCTAAGTGCCAATCAGTAGATGAATGGATTAAAAAACTGTGGCACCTTTTACACAATTGAATACTACGCAGTGAAGGAATTCCTACCTTTTGTAAGAGCATGGATGGAACTGGAGACTATTATGCTAAGTGAAATAAGCCAGTTGGTAAAAGACAAATACCATATGATCTCCCTTATAAGAGAAATCTAATGAACAAAATAAACTAATATGCAAAACAGAACTAGAGACATGGAAACATAGAACAGACTGACAGCTGTCAGGGGAGTGGGGGGTGGGGACTGGTGGAAGGAACGGGAAGGGACTAGTCAAAGAACATGTATGAATGACCCATGGACATGGACAACAGGGTGGGGACTGACCGTGGGAGCGACAGGCGGGCTGGGCAGAGGAGGGCAAAGGAGGAAAAACTGGGACAACTGTAATAGAATAAACAAAAAAAGAAATGGCCTTTTTCTTAGCTTGATAATTACACAGCTGACATTAAATGTTTATACTTATCACGCACTGGACTGTGTTGTATACATTAACTGATTTCACTTAATCCTCCAACAATACAATGAAATAGGAAGGTACTATTATTGTCTCCATCTTACAAATGAGAAAATGAGGCAAAAAGATTTAAGTTGCTCAAGATCACCAGGCTAGTGAGTATTAAGAGCAAGGGGTCCCATTCAGATCTGTCTGACTCCAGGATCTAAGTTCTTGACCACTAAAGACATCAAAACTAAAATGCCACGCTATGGGGCCTGGGTAGGGGGGCATAAGTATGTGAAGTCAGTCAGACTATGCTGACATAAACACATCATGATTCCAAAATAAAGAGGTAAGAACATTTTCATCTCCAGAAAGAAATAACTGCTCTCCCATTTTTCTTGAAACATGTTGACCTTTTTATCTTCCATCTTCCTACTTCTGAGAGAAATCTGCAAGGGTACAAGAAATACTTGACTTTCCTCTTAACTACCTTTAAAAATGCAGTAATATCTCAACCACCACAATAAACGGCAGCTGACACTGAGCCTTGGAATCGCCACAGGGAGCGTAAGGACTACGGCCAACTGTGGAGGCGTGAATAGTGCAAAGAGCAGCCGCCACTCAGCTCTGTCATTACATAGGAATGTTGGCCCAGTGCTGCCAGATCTTGTGATTTTTTTCAGGAGAATCCCAAAGACCAGGTTTCTTACTGAAAATTTTCAATATTAAATATTAACGGAGACATGGAACAGGCTGAGAGCTGTTAGAGGAGAGGATGAAAGAAGGTGAAGGGATCAGCCTAAGAACATATATGCATAATTCATAGACACAGACAAGAGTGTGGGGTGAGGGATGAGTGGAAGTGGGCAAAGGGGGAGGCGGATGGGGACATCTGTAACACTGGCAAAAACAAATTTAATTTTAAAAAAGAAAGTTTTCAATATTAAAACGTTGGCAACTAATTTTTAAAATTTAATCATCTTGCAGCCCAAATGCAGCCATAAGCCATTAGTTTGTTGTCCTCACAACACCGTAGGACAAATAGGCTTCCAAAGGCTATATACATCCAGGCCTCTGACTTTCCATGGTCTACCTGGGCCCATGTCTTCCACGTGGAATATTCTTCATCAGCTACCCAAATCCAAAAAAGATATCCAGGTGTGGCTCTGTGCTCCAAAAAATTGTCCCTGACACTTCAGCTCATCTTCATAACTCCTCCATAATTCTCTAATTATTTTACACTCTCAACTTCATCTTTCCAACAGTTTAGAGCTCCTCAAGAGCTCAGATTCCATATTCTATACATCTTGAACTCCTTAGTTCAAAGTATACTTTACATATACAACAATAACCTTTGTAATAAAAAATTAATTCCTTTTTGAAAGAAAAATCACTCATAAGTGCTTGGCAGAAGGAGGACCCCAAGCTAGCTCCTTATTAAATAGTTGCTAAACCTATGAAAATACCATGGAAATACAATTATCACACACAGAAACTCTCTGGGTTATTTTTCCAACTCATTTTACCAATGAAATCTGTAAGTTTTGTCTTATTCTATCAAAACTGCAAAACCTCCTGGGAAGAAATCAGCACCACAGTGATAGACGGAAAAGCTGAGTAGGGTTCAGAACATTTAGTAAATGACTGAATCTAAGTAGCAACCAAGTCGTTTCTGCAAAGAGGAAGCAAATGAAAACATTAAATAATCAAATTTCAATTATTTAACATATATTAGTTCAAGGTACTCACATATAAAAAGTGTCATATAAAAGTATGTAACTTCTCTTAAAGCACATTTTATTAGGATTGTTAAATATTCAAAGAAAAAAATCACTACTCTTCCTCCTTTTAATAGAAGTATGACAGAATATCTGAGATCATATCCATTTCTGTTCATCTTTGCTAAGCTGCTCCTATGAAGCACATCAGAAAAGTGTTAAAAAAGAAAAAAATGGACACAAAATATTTTCCAAGCAGTTTTCTAAAAAAAAAAAATTTTTTTTAAATCTACTTTCAGAAAGAGAACGGGAGGGAGAGAAACATCCATGTGTGAGAGAAACATCAATCGGTTGCCTCTAACAAGCCCCAACCAGGGACCTGGCCTGCAACCCAGGCATGTGCCCTGACTGGGAATCCAACCAGCGACCTTTAGGTTTGCTAGACGATGCCCAACCCTCTAGGTCACACCAGCAAAGGCCGAGCAGTTCTTTAAAAGGACTTTACTGTTTTATGAATAAGGAGGTCAACTAACTATACACAAAGAAAGTCTATTTAAGGGATTTTTAAAAATGTTTATAATACCCTTTTCTCCTCTTTATAAACAGGTTTCTACTTACTTTAAACTTCAATTTTTATTTTGTAATAATTTTTTACATGGAGTAGAAACTCAATCTCTCTATTTCCTTTCAGAAGTGCTCACAAAATACACCAGCATAAGATCTTCTTTTATGGTACTCAGGTTTATTAATTTTCCATTTTGAAAAAGAGTTAAAAAGCATCCTAAACTGTCTAAGCATTTAAAGTGTATTTCGATAAATCACACAGAAGGCACAATCTCACCCTGCCTCAGATACAGTACCAGATTTGCAGAAACAGTCTATTTTTAATTAACTGCACTAAGAAAGCAGTAGCAGTACACAATTTAAATTATAAAAAAGTCAAAAAAGAAAGAGAAAAATAATACTCATGCAAATACTTTTGGTGCTCACATTTGAGTCTAGGTGTATCACTCTAGTAATTTTTTTCTGTTTGAAAGTAAATAAAGAGGTTGCACTGTGATGATCTTTTCCAGTCAAGTTTTCCCATACCCAGCTCTGGCATTTTGAGGGGACTGGTAGGAAGAGATAGAAAAGAAGTTTATTTTAAGGCATGATCTGCCTCAGGAGGAAATGAAAAGCCACAATCCCACTCAGAATTCTACTGGCCCCCATTCCCTAGCTGTGTGCAAAGGCATATGAATAAAGTAAACAGCTTCTTACAAGGTTTAGGCACATACATTACCTTGAAAAAGAAGGCACTTTGGTTTAAAAGGTTGGCTCTGAGTAATCTAAACAATGAGGCCAGTTAGAAATCAGCAAACCCAGTCTAACCTAGACAGCTGCTGAGCATTTTCCAGGGGTTACTTGCCTCAGTTTGGCAAGTAGCTTCTACACAATAGAACTCTCTTGACACACACGGCCCATCACCAACAAATTTTCAGCCTCACAGTAACTGATCCTACACACACACACAGCATTGTATTCCCAGCAATTTCCCATTCTAGAAGGATCACTGGCACTTAAGGTAACCAAACCTCAGTGAAACTAGGTTAAGTGTTGAGAAACCATAGGTAATTAAGTGCCCCGTTCAAGCACCTTTCTAGGAAAAACTGGCATACTTTTGTTCTATTAAACAAAAAATGTCCCCAATATTTTACTTGCAATGCACAGTAGTACTAACTTTTATAAGTAAACTACCTCACTGTTACATACACACACAAACACAATCTCTGAAAGAGGAGACTAGGGCAAATCTAGTAAATAGGAATTGGGTGGCTAGAGAAGATGTGTTGGAAGGTGATTTACCTTTCACTTTGTATCCTTTGTACCTTTTGAATTTTGTATTGTGTGCATATATTACCTATTCAAAGTAGCCTTTCTGACTAAACTACCTGATAAGAGTATAAAACTTTAGGAGCTTTTCTTTGGGTCCTTTCACAGTACTGCCCAGACCAGTATGGCTCAGTGGGTTGGGCATCGTTCCACAAAGCAAATGGTGGCTGGTAGGTTCCTGGCTGGGGCACATGCCCGGGTTGTGGGCCAGGTCTCCGGTTGGGGGAGTTGCAAGAGGCGGCCAGCCAATCAATATTCTTTCACACATGGATGTTTCTCTCCCTCTTTTTCTCCCTCCCTTCCTCTCTCCCTAAAAATAAATAAAATCTTTTTAAAAATTAAAAAAAAAAAAATCACAGTACTTTATCTCCAGCTGTACATTAAACAGCTTTTTCTAATAAATTCTCATCATCCTATTCACTTCTACCCTTTCAGAGGCATCCAAGCTTTTGGTGTCTCTGCGCCACACTGGAAGAAGAGCTGTCTTGGGCCACACATTAAATACACTATGACACGTAATTACAAAAGCATCTCATAATGTCTTAAGTAAATTTATGATTTTGCGTTGGGCCACATGAATAGCCATTCTGGGCTGCATGCGGCCCACAGGCTGCAGGGTGGACACCCCTGCTTTACAGTCAAAGGAAAGAAGGTAGTTTCATGAAATGATAGTGGTTTGGCTTGTTGGCTTGCTTTAAGTGATGGAGACAGGACAGACTAAAGGAGAATCAAGAAAAGTATTAGGGAAACAAGGCCCCACAGGGTCTGGTTCCCTTCCACCCCTTTAACATCTCCCACCACTCTCCCTGAATCTGCCCTCCAGCTATACTGGCCAGCTTCCTGTTTTCCTCCTTGCCAAGCTCATTCCCCACTTGGTGCCTCTGTAATTGCTCTTCATCTGCCTTTCCATTTGGGTTCACCCAATCAAAATTGGCCAAACCCCACCTCCAACAACCTACAATCATATCACACACTCATTTCCTGTCCAGCACCCACTGCTGCCTAAAATCAAGTTCACTTATATTTTTGCTCATTTACTGTCTCCCTGCATTCCTATCAAATGCTCCACAAGAGTGAGGGTTTCCATTCTGCCTTGTTCATCGCTGTGTCCCCAGAGAGGTGTATGGCCTGGAAGTAGGCTCTCAATACAAGTTTGCAGAAAAAATGAGTAAATAATGAATAAATATAAGAATGAACATTTTGTCCTATTCAAAGGGTTTCAGAAAGCACAGGCTCAGGAAGGGTGGGAAAAAGATAGGAACATTCTCGAGAAGCTTCCATGTTACCTTAAGGTAGAAATTCTGAAACTGGATTCAAGAAAGTTTTATTGGGGGTTGAGAGGATTTTACCCAGAAAGTTGACTTAGCCCTGGCTGACGTGGATCGGTTGGAGCGTAGTCTCAGAACCAGGGTTGTCCAAACTTTTGGTGTCTCTGGGCCACACTGGAAGAAGAGTTGTTTTGGGCCACGCATGAAATACACAAACATTAATGAAAACTGATGAGCAAAAAAAAAAAAAGAGTTTAAGTAGATTTATGATTTTGTGTTGGGTTGCATTCATACACATCCTGGGCCTCATATGGCCTATGGGCTGGACACCCCTGCATGTAACCGAAAGGTTGAGGGTTGGATTCCCCAGTCACAGCACATGCCTAGGTTGGGGAGTTTTACCCCTGGTCTGGACTTGTACAATCCCAAGTCTCATGTGTACAGGAAGCAACTGATTGATGCTTCTCTCTCACAACAATGTTTCTCCCTCCCTCCCTCTCTCTCTAAAAGCAATGAAAAAAATGTGCTCGGGTGAGGATAGGAAGAAAGAAAAAAGAAAGACTTCAGGTGTGTATGTTTTATTACTAAATTTTAAGTTTGATGGATTTATTTCAGAATTCAATTTATTTTTCTTTTATTCACAT
Organism: Mormoops blainvillei; assembly: GCA_004026545.1. NCBI lineage: Eukaryota > Metazoa > Chordata > Mammalia > Chiroptera > Mormoopidae > Mormoops > Mormoops blainvillei. The sequence continues at coordinate 27,256 of PVJD01008591.1, forward strand.
TATCTTTTTTGCCTGTGATGGTTCCTTTGTTTTGTTTCATATATTAACCACCATCAATCAAATGCTTCATGACTTAGCACCCACAAACTTTACATGTGTCTTTAGCTTTGACCTAAAGAACAAAATGATGACAGAAAATTTTTATGACCATCTCTTATCAATCCTCATCTTCAAATGAACTAATCTAATAGTAACTAGGATCTGGACTTGACATTGAGGGGGGACCCCCAAAAAACCACAATTACCTTCTGGAGAGTGGGCTTCCCCGCTAGGTGGATGTTCTAGGACCCATCTGTATCACTGTACCAGCTGGTGGTGTTGTGAGAAACTGTGCTGGGCTTCAGTGAATTTTTTTTTAAGACTCTTTCAATGCATTTGCCCTTATCATGATGGGTGATTTACAAGTGCACCTGCCTACACTGTGCTAAGTGTTCAGTTTTTGACCAAAAATGGCATGACCCCCATGTCCCACTCTTCCTATTCACCTGCTCTGGGCCTGAGCAGCTCTTTTTTTGTTTCCCTGGATGAAAAAGTTCTCAAAAGGAAACATTTTGCAATCATGGAAGAGGTGAAACAAAAAAATGGCAGAAGCACTAAAAGGCATCAAAATCGACGCTTCAGAAACTGTTTTGAGCAGTGGAAGTGTCAATAGGCGTACTGTATCAAACGGAGAGCTGATTTAAGTTTAAACATATAAGAATATATAATTTTTTGTAAATAAATTCTACTTTTTGGGGTCCTCTCTCTATTGTAGGCTATGGACAATTTATTAAAACAGTATCCACTATTTACTTGTTTATAGTTTGTTGATGTATTTATTTACTTGTTAAGAAAAGGTTTGGCCCCGGCTGGTGTAGCTCAGTGGATTGAGCATCAGCCTGCGAACCAGGGGGTCACCGGTTCAATTTCCCAGTCAGGGCACATGACTGGGTTGAGGGTCAGGTGCCCAGTAGGGGGCACACAAGAGGCAACCACACACTGATGTTTCTCTCCCTCTTTTTCTCCCTCCCTTCCCCTCTGTCTAAAAATAAAAATAAATAAAATCTTTTTAAAAAAAGGAAAGGAAAGGTTAGCCCTGGCTAGTGTGGCTCAGTGGACTGAGCGATGGCCTGTGAACTGAAGGGTCACCGGATTGATTCCCGGTCGGAGCACATGACTGGATTGTGGGCCAGATCAGGTCCCCAGTAGGGGGGTGCGCGAGAGGCAGTCACACATTGGTGTTTCACTCCTGTTCTCCCTCCCTTCCCCTCTAAAATAAATAAAATCTTTAAAAAAAAGAAAAGGTTCCAGGCTATCAGCAAAATGAAAATCCTTTTCCCTAAGGTACTGTACCACTAGGGTTGGGGATCAGTATATTATATCAACTACCCCACACAAATCCTGCAAGATAGTATAGACTTTCAAATTCAACATCTGAAAGAAATCCTAAGTGTCCTATCATAGAGTGATCCAATTAGATTCAGAAAAGATTTACAACCAAGTGCACATATGCTCCTGCTGCGCTGATACCCAAGATCACCAGACACTCTGTCACTAAGATACTGCAAATACAGAAAGAGTTGGAAGACTTCTCTGAAACATTTATCAACACATTATTGGTATACACTAGCATTTGGTGTGTTTGGGCTACTTTCAGTTCTTCCACTAGACTAAGCTTCTTAAAAGCAGGGACTATGTTCATTCATTCATTCACCCAGTCAACAAGTAACACTGAGCATCTAGGTTCTAAGCACTGATGATACCAGAGTGAATAAAACAGTCAAAAATTCCTATCCTCATCGATTAGCCTGCATTCTAGATAGAGGAAACACACAATAAATAAATGAATACATAATATGTCTGGTGTTGGTATGTGCTGCCAAGGAAAAAAGTTTAAGAGACACACAGAGGTAATGGATTGGTATTATTTTACATAGGCTGATCATTAAAGACCTGTCTGATAATGTGAAAATTAAGCAAAGACCTGAAGTGATGGACTGAGCCATGCAGGAAATATCAGGAATAAATAGCACAAAGGCCAGTGTAACTAGAAGAGAGGGATAAGTAAGTAGGAGAAGGGGAAGAGATGAGGTCAGAGCCATGGCAGGGAACCAGATCATCCGGCACACGAGGAGACTTTGGATCTACTGAGACAGTACACCACTGGAGCAGAGTGACATGACCTGACTTTTGTGTTTGAAGCATCACTCTAGCAGCTGTGGTAGAGAAGGCTAGAGGAGAACAGGCAGAAGCAGGAAGACCAGTTAGGAAGAGACAGCAACAGTCCAGGAGAAGGGGAATAATGAGTTAGGCTAGAATAGCACAGTGGAGGTTGAAGAGAGAAGGCTGTTCAGGACTTGCTGTCAGATAAGATGTGGTTATAAGAAAGGAAGAAGTCAAGGATAACCCTGAGGTTTTTAACCTGAGCAACTGGTAGCATGGAGATTTCATTTACTGAAAGAGGGGTAACTGGGAGAAGTAGGTTTTTGTTGCTGTTTTGTTTTTTGGTGGATGGAAATAAGAATTCAGCTTGGGCATTTTAAGCTGGAGATGCCTCTCAGATATCCAGATGGCAATATTAAGTACATTGCAGGATATTCAAGTCTTGACTTTAAGAGACAGTCAGGGCTAAAAATAGACCTATGAAAATAATCGGTATAAACATGGTATTTAATGATGGGACTGCATGAGATCACCTACTGTATGGGTGTGTGTTGGGGGTAGGGGTCAAAGATTGTGCCTTTGTGTACTACAATGAAAAGAAATCAGGAAAATGAGGAAGAAAATAAAAATATTAAGGAGTAACTAGGAAGGGGGGGAAGGACTTGAGAGAAGCTCTAGAAGCAAGGTGAAGAAGGTGTTTCAAGACGAAAAGAATTATCAGGTAACATAAGGATTGAGAACTGGCTTCTGGGTTTAGTAACTTGTAGGTTATCTTGAATAGTGGCTTCAGCAGAATCGGAGAACAGAATGCCTAACTGGCATGAGTTCAAGAGAAAATAGGAAAAGGAGGATTGGAGGCAACCAAGTACAGAAAAATTTTGCTGGTAAAGGAAAGAGAAAAAAGGGATGGTAGCTGGAGGGAATTGGAGGTCAAGAGAGCAGTTTTTTAAAGACAGTAAATCTTACAGCCTTTTTGCCTGGGAACGATAGTGAAGAGAATGGGTAATGAAGCAGGAGAGACGGGCCACTGTAGGCGTGAGGTTACTGAGCAGGCAAGAGGGGATGGGCACAGTGCAGAACAGGCAGAGGGGGTGGCTTCAGCCTTGCCTATCTGTGTATTCCCCGGATCTCGCACAGAGACTAGTCCATAGTAGGGCTCTCAGAAAAGTGTGCTGAAAGAATAAATAAACAAATGCATTCTTGAACAGGGTCCTTTCTTCTTGATAAATACTAGGCTCTGAAGAAAAATACAGACTGCTCTATATACAGTTGACACACAACACTGTATTTTTATTGAGAAATGAGAATCACTCAAAAACAAAGATTAGGACAAGGCATGGAAAAGAAGAATGGAGACTGCAGTATATCTGACCAGGATTCACATCTCAGGAAGTGGGTAGAAGGAGAGGTAATGGAAGAAATGTTTAACTGACTAACCGCTATTATTAGACAGGAAGAAGAGAAAGCACACACGCACGCAAAAGCCTCCAGGAAAGACTGAGAGAAATGAGGAGCGAAGAAAATAGAAAAAGGAAATAAAGAAAGGAAGAAAAATTTAAAAAAGAATAAAGACATGAGCAGAAATGTCCAGTCAGATGACTGGATCAATATATCCAGATACACTACAAAAAAACTACCCAACCAGCCTGGGATCTTCTAGAAGTCCTTCATCATGGTTACAGCCTCTGGGATTGCCACCTGCGTCTTACTACCCTCTCCAGAGCCCGGGGGACGGTTTGATCTACAGTGACGTCCCTCCATCTGCTCCTCTGTGGTATTTTTACTGACAAATACTCAGGCCACTAGAGTCCTGCCCACTGAGGATCTTCAATGTCAATCATCTTCCCATCCAACTTAGTGTGTTCAAGGGTCTGAGAAAAGTGAGAAGCAGTGGCCCCTTGCCAAGAGACAGGGGGCTCCTGATGGAATACCTCAGCAAACCTAACACCCTTAAGGACACTTTTGTCCTTTCTTTTTAAAAAGCTCTAATGCACAGGGAAATCTAACTGAGATGATCGAATCAGTATGCATTTTCTCCCCTGGGAGTATAAACAGACCCTTTAGGGTCAGTTTTAACTTTCCCAGGCACTGTGATGTCATCTGGTATATAGAATATATCACTGATATTTCTAAGTCAGTATTTCACTCTGATAGATATTTCAATTGTCTAAAGTGCCAGTGCTAGACTCCCCCACTCCACTCTGGGGAGGGTACAGAGTACAGACAAGCCCATTCTTGTGTCTCTCACTTCCTGCCATCACAGAGGCTCGAAAAATAGAAAGAAGTGGGGGAAGAGGAAAAAAATTCACTGGGAGTGCTTTAGGAGGGCCAAAGTTGAATAATATGACAAAGATTAATGTCATATTACCCAATCCAGTGAAATAAAAATTTACTCAATAAGTTTGTCTTCTATACTGTTTGTGATAAAATACCCATTGGGAGATATGGCAGATTAAAAATATAAATGTATATTTATTTGCTAATATTTATTTGTAGATCCAAGATTTTGTCTTGAGTGTGGGTATACTGTTGAATGCAAGTTGTCTTTCTTTCATATACCACACCCATCATGACGACCTGTTTTCAATACAGATAAACAAAAGCCTGAAAACATTCATGAAGTGATTAGGTGCAGAGTCATTCCAGACTTTTAAGACTTCCTCCCAATCTTTTTCAGTTTGCTTCTCCATATAATTGAGCAGTAAAATCTTTTAGTGATTTGAAATTATCAAATCACTCCAAAGTATTTGAAATGCTCACAAAACCATTCTTTTTAATAAAATTCAAATTTCACTGACTTATGTCAAATTTAATTACACTAGATAACTATAATAAGAAGTATTATGAACGTGAACAGGCACAGAAATAAATGCAACTGACTCTCCGTAAGTACAGCTTGGTTGGGAGGCCACATGGTCGAGATACAACATATCCATAATTCACACAGTAAAAGCAAGTGTTCAGTGTACCAAGCTGGGTAAAGTGTTAATGGGAGAAACCTGGTTCTTTCTGCAGTAAAGAATTACAGATCAGCAAGCCCATTAGTATGGAGGCAAAGTTTATTAGTGCTAAGTTCTAAAGGGAGAGCAAAAGCAAGGGTGGCAAGAGCAGGGAGGCCAGAGCCACATGATCAGCACCCGGGTGGCCAGAGGCCAGCCAGTCAGGCCTCCTCACCCCCTAGTGTTGCAAGAAAGGGCCAAGAGAGGGAGTCCTTTGTTCTGAGGACTTACAACGTTGGCGGGATCGGGGTGCAGGAGTTACATACTGATTGACAAGTAAAGGTGGCGTCAGCCTTCCCCCAAGGAGATGTGACTACCCAAATGAAGGTATGTGTGGAGGTCTGTTAGCCCAAATCCTTATCTTGCTCTAGACTCCTTTGTTCATTTTGTATACATGAGGGCAAGCAGGCAATTAACCAAAGCTGTTTTATGGGCTTTTTCTTTGGGCACTGTGGACCCCCGCCCCTTCCCCTTCCAGGCCTTAGAACAAATACAGTCTCAAGGTTTTCCTTTTCCCAGCTAGTGGAAATAATACACACAGACTTTCAAGGGCTCCCCCACTCCTACAACTATCATAGTTTCACTTGTGTTGTTCGGAATGCCTGGCAATCTTACTGAACGGGCTCAGGACTGCTGAGTTAGTGGGTGAGACATGTCTTCCCCCTCCTCCCTGCCTTGGTTTACTATCTTTTCTACCTAAGTGCTAAACGGCATTGTCTGGCAACCAGGATGCTAACCCCTGACCAGCAACAGCAGTGCTGTCTCAGAGTTCTTCCTATGCCATCTCCCACGTCAAAAGGGTGCACTGGGTAAGAAAGTGTTCACTGTACATCAGGTTCGAAGTACTGTAATAAATGTTAGTTATCACAAACACACCCTAAATTTAAAGATTTCAACTGATCAAAATGTAAATCACAATTAGTAAAATTTTAAGTACGGAAATTTTCCCGCCACGGATTTCTTGTTTTTCATCTGGAAAAGCATCCAGAGGTTTGAAGGAAAGGGAACTTATTTTCATGTTGGTTGGGTCTGTTTGCTTTTCCATCTCTCCTGCTAGACTCTAAGCTCTCCGCATGTCTGTTATCTTCGTAACTGTATCACAGAATGTGACACTCAACAAACTTTGTTGGTAAACTTGCTGAATATGTTCACGCATTCTGAAATACTGGATCAGTATTTCAGCTGGCCTATAAATAAATTTTCTAGGGTTGACAAAACACAATGTTAGGCGGCTTGATTCATGGTCTATTATCTGCCAATATTTTCCCTCTCTTTTGTTTGTTATACTGTATGTATGTCTCCTGATACTGGTTAATTAAATTTATAAATCAGGGTCCTATTTATATCTGCACTGCTACTATATTAATGCTAATAATATTCTGTAAACTACTCTTTAATTTTTTTTAAATTTGATTTTAGAGAGAGGAGGGGCTAGAGAGAGAAAAAGAGAAAGAAACACTGATGTATTGTTCTGCCTATTTATGCATTCAGTGGTTGACCCTCGTATGTGGCCTGACCATGGACTGAACTGCAGCTTTGGAGTACGTATCAGAAAGATGCTCTAACCAACTAAGCTACCCAGGCAGGGCTAAACTATTCTATCTTGATTAAAGCCATTAGTGCCCATTAAAAAATAAAAATGGGTTGAATGTCCTATTGAATTGGAATTTCACATTCCCACAATGTGGCAGCTAATACTTCCAGTTTCTAGCACTTCTATTGAAAACATAAAAGTTCTCCTGGAACTAACAAATTCATGCCATCCAACACAATTATATAATCTGACAGTTGAGCAGCACCCTAGAGATTATTTCTTATCCAAAATCTCTTCCAATTAAGGGATCCCATTGAAAACTACTCATCTTTAGGGGGTAGGGAGGGATGTTTATCCTGCACTAGAGAGTGCTATACCCAAAGTAGACTCTTAATACACACTCATTTAATTGAACTGAACAACTCTAAAATGGGCCCATTTTATTAATTCTCTTCTTTTTCCTAGGCATTAGCTGTAACAACCACTGAATCTGTAATTAAAGATTTGCATGAGCCCTGGTTGGTAAGGCTCAGTGGACTGAGTGCCAACCTGCGAACCAAAAGGTCACTGGTTTGATTCCTGGTCGGGGCACATGCCTAGGTTGAGGGCCAGGTCCCCAGTGGGGGGAGTGCGAGAGGCAACCACACATTGATGTTTCTCTCCCTCTCTCTCACCCTGCCCTCTAAAAATAAATAAACAAAATCCTTTTTTTAAAAAAAATTTGCATGAATGTTCTGCTCATTAAGCAATGTTCAAAAAGAAATTCAGTAGAACAAAAAAGATTTTTTCAAAATTCAGTAGAGGAAACCTGACTTCTGGCAAAGACTGAAGTATAGGTAGACACTCTTTGCTTCCTCGCACAATGAAAAGAAGGACAACAGCAAATTTAAAAACAAATAACAACCAGAACTGCCAGAAAATCTAACTGTATGGAAGTTCTACAACCAAGGAATTAAAGGAGAAACATTCATCCAGACTGGTGCGCTGAGACAAAGAAATATGCCCCAAATGAAAGTACAGCTCAAAACACCAGAAAAAGAACTAAGTGATAAGGAGATAGCCAACCTATCTGCTGCAGAGTTCAAAACACTGGTAATCAGGATGCTCACAGAAATGACTGAGTATGGTCACAAAATAGAAGAAGAAATAAAGGCTATACAAAGTGAAATAAAGAAAAATATACAGGAAACCAACAGTAAAGGGAAGGAAACCGGGACTCAAACCAACAATTTGGAGCAGAAGGAAGAAATAAACATTCAACTGGAACAGAATGCAGAAACAAGAATTCAAAAAAATGAGGACAGGATTAGGAACCTTCGGTATAACTTTAAACATTCCAACATCCAAATCACAGGGGTGCCAGAAGGAGAAGAGGAAGAGTAAGAAATTGAAAATTTATTTGAAAAAAAAAAATCATGAAGGAAAACTTCCCCAATCTGGCAAAGGAGACAGACTTCCCGGAAGTCCAGGAAGCTCAGAGTGTCCCAAAGAAACTGGACCCACAGAACACACCAAGGTACATCATAATTAAATTACTCAAGATTAAAGATAAGGAAAGAATTTTCAAAGCAGCAAGAGAAAAGGGCAGTTACCTACAAAGGAGTTTGCATAAGACTGTCAGCTGATTTCTCAAAAGAAATCTTACAGGCAAGAAGGAGCAGGAAAGAAGTATTCAAAATCATGAAAAGCAAGGACCTACATCCAAGATTACTCTATCCAGCAGAGCTATCATTTAGAATGGAAAGGCAGATAAAGTGCTCCCCAGATAAGGTAAAGTTAAAGGAGTTCATCATCACCAAGCCCTTATTACATGAAACATTAAAGGGACTTATCTAAGAAAAAGAAGATGAAAACTCTGAACAGTAAAATGACAATGAACTCACAACTATGAACTGAACCTAAATAACAAAAACAAAAACTAAGCGAACAACTAGAATAGGAAGGGAATCACAGAAATGGAGATCACATGGAGGGTTACCAGTAGAGAGGAATGAGAAAGGGGGAGAACGGGGAGTGGGGTACATGGAATAAGAAACATAAATGGTAGGTACAAAATAGACAGGAGATTAAGAATAGTACAGGAAATGGAGAGGCCAAGAAGTTACATGTGCAACCCATGGACATGAACTAAGTGGGGGGAATGCTGGAGGGAGGGGGGACACCCGGCAGAGAGGGATAAAGGAGAAGAAAAAACGGGACTGTAACAGCATAATCAATAAAATACACTTTTAAAAAAATTCAGCAGAGGAAACCCCATGATCAGTCAAATCTATTAACATTAATGCTACTAATGTAAGTAAATAATAAACTTTTAACAGAAAAATGGAAAATGAAATCTGTAGTTTGCTTATGATCAATAAAGGGTTTCCAATTTATCCACAATGCTCACATGTTACCCTGGCTGGGTAGCTCAGTTGCTCAGAGCATCATCCAGATACACCACGGCTGCAGGTTCGATCTCCGACCAGGGCATATACAAGAATCAACCAATGAATGCATAAATAAGTGGAACGACAAATTAATGTTTCTCTCCCCTTCTCTTCCCCTCCCCCCAAATCAGTTAAGTTAAAAAAAAAATTTTAAGAATTAAAAAAATGCTCACGTTCTCAATTTCTAGTATGATTTTTTAAAACATAAGTCGTATACCATTAGCGCAACTAAATTATATACTTTTACTTATAATTGGGTGCTCACAGACTTAACCATAGTACTGTAATGAGACGTTATTATGCTAATTAGTTTTCCACCCAGTTAACACCCTGTGATCCCTATGATATGATAATGAAGAGAACAAAGACTCTGGATCAGTAAACACCGCCAATAATTTTACTTACTCAAGTATGTATTCCAAAACAGTACAAAATTTACAACAGAGCCCTGCTTAGTGCACCTATTATAATGCCTCTATTTGGGGGGTTCTTACAACATATTCTAGGACACAAAGTATACATTACAAAATCCATTTCCTTCTGTTTTGCTGAAAGGGAACACATACGATCCCTGAACAGCACAATTAGTGCTTTATAAATATTTTTCAGGCTATAATTTAAATTTCAACTTCCTCCTAAATATCTCTGGACCAACACGCCTGCCAATCCATCCATCTGTCTCTTTCATCACAGCTTCTTTTCATAACTAACGGGTCAAGTTACTTTCCCCTCATTTTAACACGGTGCACTGTATCCACCATAGCCCACTGCTGAATACCAGACTATAACATATTGAATTTCACTGTCCTTCATTGTTTCCAGTTTAACTGCCATTTTACTACCATGCACGTGAGAGAAATGCGTTCCCACAGGCATCTTATAAATTTCCGAAGTATTATTCTTTGTTGATTTACGAAACATGTTCCTTTTCTGAATTCCCTTCATCACCACCGAAACAGCTTTGAAAGGCTGAGATTCTTTGTTTTGTAAGAAACTCATTCGAAGCATTTCTATTTTGCTAGCAAATTTAACCCCAAAGGCCTTAATATACAGCAGTAAATGAATATCAGGGCAAATATATTAAATACCACTTTCGGCCTTCCAAATTAAAATGAAAATTTTTCAACCCTCAAAAATTATCTTCTCAAATGTCCTTTCCTCCCAGGTTATACCAAAAGGGCTTCCCAGCCCATTATAAACAACTGGCTTTGGCTTTTACACAACGTCTAAATCTTACTAACCCCCCGCCCCGCCCCACCCCTTCCCAGATCTCACAGACATAAATCCCTGGGCAAGCCCCAAACCTGCCAATGAAGTGGACTATTTCGCTGCCACAAAGGGGCAGCCTGCACCTCGTGCACGGCGGCCTCTGCACACATGTGCTGGACTGACAAGTGCGGAACTGCCCTTCGTGGATCCCAAGCTTGAGGCCTGGACCGAAAACCACTCTTCCCCAGCCACTGCCCAACCCCCGCCCCACCACCACCACCCTCCCCCGGCCGCGCGGCCACTCTCTCTGATGACAGGCGGTCGGCTCTGAAGTGCCCGGGTCGCAGGCCGGCGTCCTCCTCCGCCGGAATGGCCATGCTCAGACCCACTTCCCCTCCACCCACCATCCTTTCGCCTTCCCCCTCTTCCTCGCCTCAGGAAATTCCATCGGAACTTCATTCGGGCCTGGCCGAGCAGTCCTGCCCGGAGCCCAAGCACACAGTCCGCTGACGGCCGCGCCCCCGCGCCTCGGCCCCAGGCGGCCACCGACTCCTGCTATCCCCCCCAGCCAGGCGCCTCACCTCTTCCTCGCTCTCGCTGCGAAAACACAGGCATGCGGCCCGCTTCTTGTAACCGTCCCCATCATAGGTGCGGGTCTGGTTCGACTTGAGCTTCATCATCCTCTGGGCCCGGGTAGGGGTGCGATGCGGGTCGCAGGAGTAGAGGGAGGGGAGCCCGCTCCGGACGGCCGCGCACGCGCGCGCGCCCCCGGCTCGTTCAAGAGAAGCAGGGAGAGGGAGCCGCTTCTCCGCTACCCGGCTCCGCCACTAGCCCGCCTCAGCCTCCTCATTGCCCCCGTCCCAGGTCCCGCGCTGCCGCCGCCGCCATCACAGCTGCCGTCCCCCCTGTCGCCAAGGCTGCCACCCCCTTTGCTGCCACCACCCCCGACGACAACCGCGCCGCCATCTTGGGCGCGCTGCGTCAGCGGCGTAAGGCCGCGCCGGCTTGCTGGTTGACCACGCGCTCGCAGCGCGGGCCGCGTTCGGGAATCGCGCCCTCCCAGTCAGCGCAGCGTAAACGAGCATCTGGAATAAGGGCTACACGACGCGAGGCGGTCTCTACGCCAGGAGCGTAGGGGTAAGGCTGGTGGGGCGTAAGCTCAGAGATCCTGGGAAGAAGGCATGCTGGAGCAGGGCCTCGCTGTGAAAGAACAGCCACGGTGGAGCCGCAGCTATTCAGCCGTGCGGCTCTGCGAAGAGGGAAACAGGGACTTGCACAAGGTCACGCCCAGAGTCCGAGGCTGAAGATGACCCAAGGTCAGGCCGCCAGGGCCTTGACCCTGCAAGTCCATTTGGGAGGGGTTGAGGAGCAAGGTCTGGGGGGAAAAAGTGGGATGCAATTAAGCGCAATGAGAGTGTACCCCGAGGTGCCTCGGATTAGGTACTGCACCAAAACGGCAGGAGGCTGGGGCGGCGCATGTTGGGAAGGCGGGCACGTTTCACTGACATCCAGAAACTCTGGAAGTCTTGTGGGCTGTGGCACATGGAACAAATATTTTTCCTGGTATCCATTATTTGTGCAATAAAGCAAATACTTCCTTTCAGAGTAAACACGAGGACCAGAAAGGAAGATTCGTGTGTGTATGTGCATACATAGTGCAAATCATAAGGTATCATCATTTCTGGCAATAAATGGAGAGTATATTGTGAATGTCAAACAGATTCTCCAGGTAAATATATAGTCAGACACACTCGAGCTGGAGTAAGACCTGTGAATGTTATCAGTAGCCCAGACCTCCGATGTACTAATAAACACATTGAAAATTCTGTATAGGGTTTGTCTGAGTTGCTTATGACCCTTTTTGAATTTGCTTGTATTTAGCATGGTCAAAAAAGTCAGGATTTTATCGTTTCTCGGCCTTTTGGCTAAGATCAAGTGTAAAAGCCCTGGCTGGTGTGACTCAGTGGATTGAGCATCGGCCTGCAAACCAGAGGGTCATGGGTTCGATTCCCCATCAGGGCACATGCCTGGGTTGCAGGCCAAGTCCCCAGTGGGGGGCAAGTGAGAGGCAACCACACATTGATGTTTCTCTCCCTCTCTTTTTCCCTCTCTTCCCCTCTGTCTAAAAATAAAAAATAAATACAATCTTAAAAAAAAACAAAAAACAGGATTTGAAACCAAACAAAACTATGTTGGAAACTGAATTATATAATTTATTTTCCTCTGTAAAATAGAGAAAATAAACCTACTTGGTGCCTGGTGTATAGTAGGCACTCAGTATACTGCAACTAATATTACTGAGATTTCACACAACTCTTGTGACATAACGTGGAATTTCAGTTAATTTTGGTCAATCCTCATAACAGTAACCCCAAATCTTGGTCATTTTGGTTGTCTTTCTAGCTTTTTCTCTGTCATTACATCTATAAAATAACAGGGTGGGGGGGGAACCCAAAAGTCCTGATTGTAGAAATACTGTTAACATGTACATTGTCAAAAAATTTTAAAATACAGAGGGCCTAAAATAATAAATTATGGATATCTTTGAGCACCTTCTGTGGAAATCTGTGTCCTACATTTTTCTGGTTTTTCCCACATGCTGTTATTTTAAAATACCATTTCTAATAACCACCTAATAGTCCATCATAGGGGTGTATCATCAATTATTTTGCCATTTCCCATTGTTAGAAGCTTAGGTTGTACCCTCTATTTTTTTTTTTAGAAAAGCAGTGAACTTCCCTGTACATAAATCCTTGTCTGTATCTCAGATTGTTCCTCAAGATAAATTCTCAGGGACAGATCCAGGGGGTAGGAACATATTTGTGGCTCTTGCCACCAGTTGCCAAGACCTTTGCAGAAAAGTCATAGGAGTACAATCACACCAGAGGCTAGAGAGCTACACTGTACTATCTGCCACTTGGTTAAGGTTCAGAGCAGAAATGCAAAAGGCATTGCAGGTTTCAGTACACAAGAGTAAAGATAGTAAGTTAGATTGTAAACTCCTTAAGGACAATCATGTGTCATTTACCTTCATATCCCCATATCCTAGCACAAGGTCTTGTCCACAATAAGTGCTCAGTAAATGTTGATTGAATAGATGGATGGAGGTTTTTTACTGGTTCCCAATTCCATCCCCAGCTTTTATGGGCCTGTTTAGTTGCAGGAGCCCACACGACCACGTCCAGATCACTTGTCTTAGTAGTAATAATTACTTTCTCTTCTTCAGGAAACATTAACCAAGGGATCCCAAACTTTCCTGGAAGACAATGGGTAAATATTACATTTAAGTTGCTTCCCATATTCTCAGTTACCTACAGTCAACGTGTTCTGAAAATATTAAATGGAAATTCCAGAAATAAATTCTTACGTTTTAAATTGCATGCCTTCAGAACATGCATCATCCCTTAGTTGAGCATCTCCACCCTGTCCACACTGCCCTCTCTCTGTTAGTCACTTAGTAGCTGTCTGGGTTATCAGATCAACTCCTGGTATCTCAGTGCCTGTGTTCAAGTAACCCTTCTTTTACTTAAAGTCTCCAAAACGCAGGAGGACAGCAGGTCCTCAAATAATATCCTTTCATCATAACATTGCTAAGATGCCAAAGGAACTTAACTCTTGTTTTTAAAATTAGCCTCTGGCAAAATTGGCTTTGTTACATACCATTTTGCTTAAAGTCACAGAACCTATTTTTTTCTTTAATTATATTTTATTGATTATGTTATTACATTTGTGCCAATTTTTCCCCATTTCCCCCCTCCACCCAGTCCAGCCTACCCCGTCAGGCAATCCCCACACCAATGTCCACGTCCATGGGTCATGCATGTATGTTCTTTGGCTACTCTGTTACCTATGCTGTACTATACATCCCCATGACTGTTCTGTAACTACCAATTCATGCTTCTTAATCCCTTCACCTTTTTCACCCATCCCCCTGACCCTCACACCTGGCAACCACCAAAACGTTCTCTATATCTATGGTTCTGTTTCTGTCCTGCTTGTTTGCTTATTTTGGTTTTTAGATTCAATTGTTGATATGTATGTATTTATTGCCATTTTATTGTTCATATTTTTTATTTTTCTTAAATAAATCACTTTAACATTTCATATAATATTGGTCTGCTGATGATGAACTCCTTTAGCTTTTTCTTGTCTGGGAAGCTTTTCATCTATCCTTCAATTCTAAATCATAGCTTTGGTAGGTACAGTACTCTTGGTTGTCTGTACATTTCATCACTTTGAGTATTTCTTGCCAGTCCCTTCTAGCCTGCGAAGAAATCAGCTGAGAATCTTATGGGAACTACCTTGTAGATAACTAACTGCTTTTTTCTTGCTACTTGTAAGATTCTTTGTCTTTAACTTTTGACATTTTAATTATGATGTGCCTTGGTGTGAGTCTCTTTGGGTTCATCTTGTTTGGGACTCTGTACTTTTTGGGACTTGCCTGTTTATTTCCTTCACCAAGTTAAGGAAATTTTCTGTCATTATTTTCTCAAATAAGTTTTCAGTGTTTTGCTCTTTCTCTTCTCCTTCTGGTACCCCCCTGAGGCAAATGTGGGTATGATTAAAGTTGCCCCAGAGGCTCATTACACTAGCCTCATTTGGGGGGTGGATTTTTTTTTCTTCTTGCTGCTTTGATTATTTTTTGCTTATATTCCAAATAGCTGTTTTGATTCTTGGCTTCATGTATTCTTCTCTTGGTTCCCTATAAATTGGTCTTTATTTCAGTTAGTGTAGCCTTTATTTCTGACTGCTTCCTTTTTATGCTGTTCAAGTTCTCTTGGAGTTCATCTGCTCTTCCCCTAAGTTCATCAAACATCCTTATAACCAGTGTTTTGAACTCTGCATCTAGTAATTTGCTTGTCTCCATTTTGTTTAGTTCTTTTTCTAGAGTTTTGTTCTGTTCTTTGATTTGGGCCATGTTTCTTTGTCTCCTCATTTGGCAGCCTCCCTGTGTTTGTTTCTGTGTATTAGGTAGAGCTGCAATAACCCCCTGGGGCTTGATAGAGTGGCCTAATGTAGTACTTGTTCTGTAGGGTCCAAAGGCACAGCCTCCCTATCACACAAGCTGGGTACTCACCGTGTGCCCACCATGTGGCCTGTGTATACCCTCCTCTTGTAGTTGAGGCTGTTGGCAGGTCAATAGGAGGGATTTACCCAGGTCAGTCAGCTGCAAGGATTGGCTATGACCTCTGACCACAAACCTCCAACCACTATGGGGGATCAGCTGTGCAGGGACCCACTCCACAAAGCAGTACTTACTTCAGCAGGGCTCTGGTGCCCGTTGAGTCCAACCCTTGTGTTGCTTGTGAAGGTGGTTGGGTGGTGGTGCTCTGACATCATTGTCTGTAGCTGTCCAGTGCATGTGCAGGCTCTGAGGTCTCCAGGAGTTGCAGGCCATGGTCAGCTGCCACCTATATTCTGTCCAAGGCCACATGGCATAAGCTACAAAGCAATCTGCAGATGGCTACTTGTGGTGGGCTTGAAAATGGCCAAGTGAGGCCAAGCTGTGAACCACTGCCAGATGTTGCTAGTGCCAGGCCTGGGGATACTTAGCAAGAGGTATGGGACTTGCTGATGCCAGATGCTGCTTGAGAGGATTTAGGAAAATCTGAAGCATGAGCCAAGACCATCCATTCATATGGAAAAGCCACTGGAAACAGCTTGGGTGGCCCTGAAAGCTGGGGGAGGCAGAGCCTCAGAGAATCACCAGGGTGGGACAAACAGTGTGAGCCAGGATGATGGAGTCTCATATAAGGCACCAATCTGCTGGCTCTGTGGGAGGGCGGCTCAGAAAAGGAACAATGGCCTCTGCCAGCAGTTCTGTCTGGGAGAAAGCTGTCCCCCCACTTTTGCCCTGTTGCCACACAATTCAGTTCCTCCCATGTACTTGTGGGCCCTTCAAGCTGCTGCCCCAATATTGGAGCTCAGAGGGAATGAGCCTGAGTAAGTCTGTGCATGGGCCTTTAAAGAGGAACTTCCTCTTTAAAGAGGCAGCAGTCTCTGTCTTCTACAGCCTCACTCCCCACTGTTTTCTACAGCCAAGAAGTTATGGGGACTTATATTCCTGGCACTGGAACCCTGGGCTGGAGGGTGGAGGGGTCCGTTGTGGGGCTGGGACCCTTCGCTCCTGAGATATCCCTCCTGATTTTTATTTGCCACACATGGGTGTTGGACCATCCTATGCCACGTCTCCATCCCTCCTACCAGTCTCGATATGGTTTCTTCTTTAATTCTGTAGTTGTAGTACTTCCATTCAGTTCGATTTCTGGCAGTTCTGAATTATGGCTGTTCTGCAGTTAGTTGTAATTTTGATGTGGTTGTATGAGGAAGTGAGCTGTGTTTACCTAGGCTGCAATTTTGGCTTTCTCTCAAGTCACAGAACCTATTGACAACTTTAAGGAAGGACTCAGTGTAGTGATACAGGCAATCTGGATATGCCAAAGAGAAGCCATAAAGTGCTTCCTTTAACTAAAAAAGTATGTATGTACTGTATAAGAAAAAACATAATATATATAGAGTTCGGTACTCACAGTTTCAGGCATCCACTGGGGATCTTGAAGCTTATCCCCCATGAATAAGGGGGAATTCCTGTACTTATTGCCGTATTATTTCCAGTTAAATAATTCTCCAAAAGTCCTATAAGAGAAAACTAATATGTAAAATGTTGTCTGTTTCCTTATGACCAGAGTAAATAGTAAGGTATCTCTTTAGTTGCCTAAGCCAGAAACATGGGAATCATTCATATATCTCTTACCTTCCATCTGTTGGTAACTCTGTTGCTTCTGCCTTCTTGACATCAATCCAGGCCCTTCCCTCCTTGCCATCTGCCAAGACCAGTAGGATTCTTCCTCTTGCCTCTTCTTGGCTCCCATCCAGACTTCCCTTCATCCACCCGTCCACCCACAGAAGCAAGAGGAACCTTTCCCAGATGCAGAACTACGTAAGTCATGGCCTTGATTAAAACCCTACAGATGCTTTTCAGTTCTTTGAAGTTAAAATCCAGATTCTACCAGGAGATACAAGAGTCTGTAGGAGCTGGCCCCTGCCAACTTTACCCTATAGTCTAGTCATTCTGAATTACCTATAGTTTCTTAAACCTCCAGAAAACCTTCCAGGTCTTGAACATGCTTCCCTGTTGTTTGAAGGGCTCTTCTTCCAAGACCCTCACACACTCAACTGTCCATTCCCACCAACCCAAAGAGAAGTCAGATTACATTTATCCTTCAAAACTCATATTAAAAGTCACCTCTGGAAGCCCTCCCTAACTGCCTCTGTGCCTATTAGCCAGGGTTTGTCCTGCTTTATCACATTATTTGTCACATAGTATTGTCATTGTTTTCTTGCCAATTTCACATTTCAGACTTCTTGAAGGCGAGGTCTGTGTCTCACTTATCTTTGCTTACTTCATTCAGCATTTATCCCAGGACCTAACATAGAACACATCTCAAAAACAGTTTGTTAATGAAAGAAAGCTATTGCCCTTCCAGAACCTGACCCTACATATAGAGCTCAATCACTTGCCCAGTATGAAATGAGACTGACTTGTTATAGGAACACCTCCATATGACACACCTAAAATCTGTCTTCTGAATGAAGATCACACAGCATTCTCTTTGTCCCACATTTCAGAGATCATCTGTTGTAACGTTTTAGGGCCGATCCTGGGTAAAATGACATATAAAATACAGAAAATTGGTTTTTGTAGATTCCTTACTTGACTCTGCTCCCTTAACATGCCTCTCACTACTTCCACCTCCCCAGGACCACCTTCTCCATCCATCAAGTTCCTCAGGAGCACCTTCTGTTTCTGGTCTTTGCTTCTGAATTAGCTATCTATTTCTGTATAACGAATCTCCCCAAAACTTAATGGCTTAAAATCATGAATTATTTCTTATTTCTTATTGTTTCCATGGGTTATGGATCCTAGAGTTGTTTGGCTGAGGAGTTTTAGTTTGGTGTCTTTCATAAGATTTCAGTCAGCTGTTGGCTGGGACTGCAGTTATCTGAAGGCTTGACTGGGGCTGAGGGATCCATTTCCAAGGGGCTCCCTCATGTGGCTGGCAGTTGGAAAGAGGCTCAGTAGCCTTCCACATGGACTTCTCCATAGGGATACTCGAGTATCCTCATGACATGGCGGCTGGATTCCTCCCAGACCAAATGATACAAGATTCCAAAACTGAACTGCAATGCCTTTTATGACCTAGCCTTGGAAGTCACACTTTACCAGTTCCACAGCTTTCTACTTATAACATAGGTCGGCCTGACTGAATGTGGGAGGAGAATACACAAAGGCATGAATAGCAGTAGGCAGGGATCACTGGGAGCCATATTAGAAGCTGCCTACCACAACTCTAATAAGTTACCATTTGTAATAGCATCAAAAAATATCAAAATCTAGGGATAAATGGAACAAAACTGTGTAAGATCTATATACTGAAAACTACAAAATATTGCTGACAGAAAGTAAAGAAGACCTAAATAAATGGAGAGAGATATCATGTTCATAGATTAGGAAACTCAAGTTTTGAAAATAAACCATTTTCCCTAAATTGATATATGGATTCAACACAATTCCTATAAAAATATAATCAAATTAGTTAGAAGAAATAGGCATAATGGTTGTAATGTATATGGAAATGAAAGGATATAGTATAGCTAAAAAACATCTTGAAAAAGAATAGACTTGGAGGATTTATGTTACCTAATTTCAATACTTACTGTTAAAGTCAGTCATAGTCTTCACCCCTGGCCTGGTAGCTCATTTGGTTAGAACATCGTCCTTATATGCCAAGGTTGTGGGTTCAGTCCCTGGGCAGGGCACATACAAGAATCAACCAATGAATGCATAAATAAGTGAAACAACAAATCTATATTTCTCTCTCATCCCCACCTCTCTCTCTAAAATCAATAAATTAAAAATTCATATAACATGACAGTAATCAGGACAGTGGGATAATGGTGCATGGACAGACTAATAGATCAACGGAAGAGAACAGAGAACCCAGAAATAGACCCACACTTATATGATTATTTTATTTTTCAACAAAGGCACCAGAGCAATCCAATGGGGGGAAAAAACAGACTTTTTAAGAAATGGTGCAGGAATAAATGGATATCTATATGAGAAGAAATGAACCATGACTCCTTCCTCACACCATGTGCAAAAATTAATTCAAGATGGATCATAGATATTAACATAAAAACTAAAACCCTAAAGACTTTTGTGGAAAAGGTAGAATACCCTCATGACTTAAAAGATAGCTAGGTTATGAAAACAATAACCATAAAAGAAATCAATAAATATGACTTTATCAAAATGAAAAACTTCTGCTAATGAAAAGATGCCATTAAATTAATGGACAAGCCATAATGGGAAAAAAATATTAACAAAACATATATCTGACAAAGGACTAGTATCCAGGATAGATAAGGAAGTACTACAACTCAGTAATAAAAAGATAAATTACCTAATTTTAAACTGGGCGTAAAGATAGCCTTTTCAACAAATGATGCTAGAAAAATTGAACATCCATAAGCAAAAAAATGAATCTCAAACTTAAGTGTCATATAAAAATCAACTCAAAGTAGATCATGGATTTAAATGTAAGACATAAAATTAAAACTTTTAGAAAAAC
This sequence comes from Mormoops blainvillei, assembly GCA_004026545.1. Lineage (NCBI taxonomy): Eukaryota > Metazoa > Chordata > Mammalia > Chiroptera > Mormoopidae > Mormoops > Mormoops blainvillei. The sequence continues at coordinate 47,204 of PVJD01008591.1, forward strand.
CATGGGAAAAATCTTCAGATTTAGCACTAGACAGACTTCTTAAGATTTAACAAAAACATCTATGAAAGAAAAAGTTGATAAATCGATTTCATCAAAATTTTAGTACTTTTCTCTGTGAAAGACCCTATTAGGAGGATGAAAAGACAAGCTACAGGTTGGAAGAAAATATCTGCAAATCATATATATGTCAGAGAACTAGTAACCAGAATAAAGAATTCTCAAAAAACGACAGTCAAAAAAAATAAAATCCAATTAGAAAATAGGCAAAGACATGAACAGACATTTCACCAAAGAGGATATACAGATGGCAAGTAAGCATATGAAAAGATGTTCAATGCAGTAGTCATTAAGGAAATTCGAATTAAAACCACAATGAGATCTACACACCTATAAGAATGACTAAAATGAACAATAGGGACTAACGTAAAATGCTGGCTCACTTATACATTGGATCACTCATACATTGCAGATGGAAATGTAATATGGTACCATCACTCTGGAAAACAGGCCGTCAGTTTCTTAAAAAAATTACACATGCAACAACTGTACAACGCAGCAATTGTACTCCTGGACACTTATTCCACAGAAATAAAGATCTGTTTACTCAAAAGCCTGTACCAAAATGTTTATAGCAACTCTATTCGTGATGGCCAAAAACTGGCACCAGTCCAGATGTCCTTCAGTGAATGAACGGTTAAGCAAATTGTGGGACATCTATTCCACGGAATGTTACTCAGCAATAGGAAGGGACAAACTATTGAAACACGAAACAATCTAAATGGATCTTCTGAGAACTATGCTATATGAAAAAAGCTAATCCCAAAAGATTACTTACTGTATGATTCCATTTAATATCATTTGTGAAATAAAACTAGAAATAAGAGTACAGACTAGTGGTTACTGGAGTTTGGGAGGCTACAGGAGTGGGACGGAAGGAGGTGTGACTATAAAAGGGCAACATGAAGGATCTTTGTGGTGATGAAAATGTTCTGTTTCTTGACTGTGTCAGTATCGATATTCTGACTGTGACACTGTTTTGTAAGATTTTATCTTCAAGATAGAGTTTTGCAAGATGTTACCAGAATAACAGAGAAACAGAGTAAAAGGTACATAGGCTGTCTCTGTATTATTTCTTACAACTGCATGCAAGTCTACAGGTATCTCAAAATTAAAAGATTAATTTTTTGAGTGTTCAGTTTTTTTCCAGCTTTGTGGAAGTACAGTTGATACATAAAAAAAAGTTTATTTTTAAAAAATTGGGCAGCCCTAGCTGGTGTGGCTTGGTGGATTGGGTGCCTGCCTGCGAACCAAAAGGTCACCTGTTGGATTCCCTGTCAGGGCACATGCCTGGGTTGCATGCCAGGTCCCCAGTTGGGGGTGTGCAAGAGACTACCGATTGATGTTTTTCTCACACATCAATGTTTCTCTCCCATTCTTTCTCCCTTCCTTACCCTCCCTCTGAAATTAAATAAATAAAATATTTTTTAAATAAAAACAAATCCTTACTTTAAAAAATTTTTAAACTGGGTAAACTATTTAACAGATACTTCACAGAAAAAGATGTAAGGAATGGCCAATAAGCACCCTAAAAAGTGTTCAACATACCTGGCTGGTGTGGCTCAGTTGGTTGGGTATCTTCCCGCAAACTGAAAGGTCTTCGGTTTCGTACCTTTTTTTTTTAAGGTTTATTTATTTATTTTTAGAGAGAGGGGAAGAGAGGAAGAAAGAAAAAGAAACATCAATATGTGGTTGCCTTTCACATGCCCCCTACTGGGGACCTGGCCCACAACCCAGGCATGTGCCCTGACTAGGAATCGAACTGGCGACCCTTTGGTTTGCAGGCTGGCACTCAATCCACTGAGCCACACCAGCCAGGGCTCTGGTTTGATTCCTAGTCAGGACATATACCTGGGTTGCATGTTCAGTCCCTGGTTAGGGTGCATATGGAAAACAACCAATCAATGTTTTTCTCTCTTTCTCCCTCCCTTCCCATCTCTCTAAAAAATAAAATAAAAATAAAAAATTAAGTGTTCAACATTGTTAGTCATCAGGGAAATGCAAATTAAAACCACATGAAATATACCAGAGTGGCTAAATTTCAAAATAAAATAATGTTAAAAGAGCTACAACATCAGATACTGGGAAAATGTAGAACTGTAACTCATACATTGTTGGCAGAAATGTAAAATGATACAATCACTTTTGGAAACCGGTTGACAATTTATCAAAAGAGTCAAACATATACCCACCCTATGACCTGACACTTCCACTACTAGGTATTTACCCAAGGGAATTGAAAATATGTGTCCACAAAAAGCTTGTATGAGAATGTCCATAAAGCTAAAATTTGGCAACATCCCAGGTGACCCTCAATATAAGGATGGATAAACAAACTGATATAGCTGTACAATGGAATATTATTCATCAGCCCAAAAGAACACACTACTGATACACACATATCAACATTAATGAATTTCAAAAATGTTATGCTTGAGTGAAAAAGCCTTAAACAAGAGTCATGCTGTATAATTCCATTATATGAAGTGCTGGAACATGTAAAACTACTTAGGGGGTGGGAAGGACCAGAAAAATGGTTGCTTCATGAGTACAGAGGATGGTGATTAACTGGAAAGAATGAGTGCACTTTCTGAAATGATTGTAAAATTCTGTATTTTAATAGAGTTTTGGGTTACACAGGTCACATTATCACAACAGGGAAATGACACGATTTGTGTATTTTGGAAAAAATAAAAGGTTAAATAAAAAAAGATTTGTGTATTTCATGTGTGTAGATAATACTACTGATCTGTAAATTGATAATATCCATGCTGAAGTATTTAGGAGGTAGAGTACTATAATCTGCAATTTATTTGAACATGTATTTTGAAGATATATTGGTGGATGGATATATGGATGAAGAGACAGATGGAAGGTAAATAGAAAAGTGATAAGTAGTATAGTAAAATGTTAACGTTAGAATCTAGGTGGTGGGAATGTAACTGTTCACTCCGAAAGTCTTTATGAATTTTACAGTAAGTGGCTGTATTTTCATAAGTACTAGTTAAAAATGAACCATGACCTCTATATCACTCCATATGCAAGAATTAATCTGAGAGAATCATAGACCAAAATGTAGAATCAACACTCAGCATCTACAAGAAAGTACAAGGGGCCCTGGCCAAGTAGCCCAGTTGGTTGGGGCACTGTCCCATATACAACAAAGGGTTACAAGTTCAATTCCTGGTCAGGACACATACCTGGGTTGCGGGTTCAGTCCCCAGTGAGGCACGTATAAGAGGCAACCAATCGATGTTTCTCTCTCACACTGATGTTTCTCTCCCTTTCTTTCTCCTCTCTTCCATTCTCTTAAAAAAAATTTTTTTAAAGATTTTATTTATTTATTTATTTATAGAGAGACGGGAAGGGAAGGAGAAAGAGAGGGAAATGAAACATCGATGTGTGAGAGAAACAATGACTGGTTGCCTCTTGCTCGCCCCCAACTGGGGACTTGGCCCGCAACCCAGGCATATGCCCTGACCTGGAATGGAACCCATGACGTTCTGTTTGCAGGAAAACATTCCACCGGCACTCAATCCACTGAGCCACACCAACCAGAACAATATTTTTTTAAAAAGAAGAAAATGAGGACTTCCTGCCAAAATGGAGGCATTGGTAGATATACTTTGTCTCCTAGGACAACCAAAAGAAAGATAACAACAAATTTAAAACAAAGAACCAGAACTTCCAGAAAATCAAACTATGGATATCCGACAACCAAGGAGTTAAAGAAGAAACATTCATCCAGACTGGTAGGAGGTGTGGACATGGGCAGCCAGGGTGGAGAGGACACACAGCAAGGCTGCAGCTGGCAAACTGGATGGGCAAGCTAGCAGCTGGTGGACCAAGCAGTCCCACATTTGTGTGCGGATAAACCAGGAGGAACAACTGGGGAGTGAGACAGACTATGCAACCTAGGGTTCCGGGGTGGGAAAAGAAAGTTTCAAAACCTCTACTGGTAAAAACCTGTGGGGGGTTGCAGCGGCCGGAGAAACTCCCAGTCTCACAGAAGAGTTCGTTGGAGAGACTCATAGGGTCCTAGAGTGCACACAAATCCTCACGCCTGGGAATCAGCACCAAAAAATCCCAATTTGCTTGTGGGTAGCAGGGGAAGTGACTGAGAGCCGGCGAAGAGCCAAGCAAGCAGCACTGTTCCCTCTCGGACCCCTCTGCCACATACGGCACCACACGGCAATGATGTGGGATGCCCCGCCCTGGTGAATACCTAAGGCTCTGCCCCTCACAACATAATAGGTGCACTGAGACAAAAAAAATATGGCCCAAATGAAAGAACAGATCAAAGGTCCAAAAATACAACTAAGTGATGAAGAGATAGCCAACCTAACAGATGCAGAGTTCAAAACACTGATAATCTGGATCCTCACAGAAATGGCTGAGTATGGTCGCAAAATGGAGGAAAAAGGGAAGGCAATGCAAAGTGAAATAAAGCAAAATATACAGGGATCCAACAGTGAAGGGAAGGAAACTGGGACTCAAATCAACAATTTGGAGCAGAAAGAAGGAATAAACATTCAACCAGAACAGAATGAAGAAACAAGAATTCAAAAAAATGAGGAGAGGCTTAGAAGCTTCTCAACTTTAAATGTTCCAACATCCGAATCACAGGGGTGCCAGAAGGAGAAGAGGAAGAGCAAGGCATTGAAAATTTATTTGAAAAAATAAAGAAGGAAAGCTTCCCCAATCTGGCAAAGGAAATAGACTTCCAGGAAGTCCAGAAAGCTCAGAGAGTCCCAAAGAAGTTGGACAGGAGGAAGTACACACCAAGGCACATCATAATTACATTACTCAAGATTAAAGATAAGGAGAGAATCTTAAAAGCAGCAAGAGAAAAGGAGACAGTTACCTACAAAGGAGTTCCCATAGGACTGTCAGCTGATTTCTCAAAAGAAACCTTACAGGCAAGAAGCGGCTGGAAAGAAGTAATAAAGTCATGAAAGGCAAGAACCTACATCCAAGTATACTCTATCTGGCAAAGCTATCATTTAGAAAAGAAGGGCAGATAAAATGCTTCCCAGATAAAGGATTTCACCATCACCAAGCCCTTATTAAATGAAATGTTAAAGGGACTAATCTAAGAAAAAGATGATCAAAAATAAGAACAGTAAAATGACAACAAACTCACAACTATCAACTGAACCTAAAAAACAAAAACAAACACAAACTAAGCAAACTGCTAGAACAGGAAGAGAATCACATAAATGGAGATCACACGGAGGGTTATCAGCTGGCAGGGGGAGTGAGGAGAATGGGGGAAAAGGTACGGGGAATAAGAAGCATAAAGGTACAAAATAGACAGGGGGAGGTTAAGAATAGTATAGTAAATGAAGAAGTGAAAGAACTTAATATGTACGACCCATGGACATGAACTAAGTGAGGGAATGCTGGTGGGAGCGGGGTGCAGGGCAGAGGGGAATAAAGGGGAGAAAAAAAATGGGACAACTGTAATAGCATTATCAATAAAATATATTTAAAAAATAAAAAATAAATTAATAAATAGATAAAGGAGAAGAAAATGAACCCTGGCTGGTGTGGCTCAGTGGATGGAGCACTGGCCGGCAAACCAGAGGGTCACTGGTTCGATTCCCAGTCAGGGCACATGTCTCAGTTGGGGGCCAGGTCCCAAGTAGGGGGCACGAGAGGCAACCACACGTTGATGTTTCTCTCTCTTTCTCCCTCCCGTTTCCTCTCTAAAAATAAATAAAATCTTTAAATAAATAAATGAATAAAAAGAAAATGAATAGAGAAGACTGGAAAACACATTTGAGATATATATGGAACAGATGAGTGGTATCCAAAATATATTTTAAAATTTACACAAATAATAAAAACAATTTTTAATGGAAAATATAATCAAACAGATGCTTTATAAAGACACAAAAATACCCAACAAGCACATTAAAAGGTGCTTAAGATCATTAGTTATTACGTACCTGTAAATTAAAACTACAACGAGATACAACTTCATACCTACTAGAATGAGTTAAGTCAAAAAGGCAACAGCAAATACTGGCCACAACTGAAACTGATACAATGGCTGTGTTGTAGTTGTACAATGAAACAACCACTCTGAAAAACTATTTGGAAAATTCTTATTAAATTAAAGATAGGCCTAGTCTATGACCTAGCAAGTCCATTCCTAGGTATTTACCCTACAAAGTGAAGGCAAATGTTTACCAAAAAAACTTAAAAAAAAAAGATTTTATTTGTATTTTAGAGAGAGGGAAAGGGAGGGAAAAGAGAGTGAGCTAAACATTGATGTGTGCGAGAAACATCAATCTATTGCCTCTCACATGCCCCCAACTGGGGACCTGGCTGGCAACCCAGGCATGTATCCTGACCGGTAATTGAACCAGGGACATCTCTGTTTGCATACTGGTACTCAACCCACTGAACCATACCAGCCAGTGCCACCAAAAACTTGCACAAGAATATTTATGGCATCTTTATTCATAATAGTCCCAAACTTGAAGACCAAATGTCAATAGGAAAATGGGTAAGCAGTGTTTTATGTAGAGAATAAATGGAATAAAATGGAGTTCTATTCAACAATAAAATAAAACAAAGTACTGATACATACAACAATACAGATAAAAGTGAAAGAAGTTAGTCATAAAAAGTAAATAGTACCCCTGACTGATGTGAGTCAGTGGGCTTGACATTGTCCTGAAAACTGAAAGGCTGCCTGGGTGGATTCCCGGTCAGGGAACATGCCTGGGTTGCAGGCCAGGTCACCAGTTGGGGGCGTGCAAGAGGCAATCACACACTGATGTTCCCCTCGCTTTCTCCCTCCCTTCCCCTCTTTCTAAATATAAATCAATAAAATCTTAAAAAAAAAAATCAAACAGTATATAAATCCATTTATATAATATCTAAATACAGATCAAACTGGTCTGTGGTGGGAGAAATCTGATTTTGGTTGTAGGAGGGTTGGGGAACGAACTGGCTGGAAAAGGCCAGGAGAAAATACTCTGAGGAGAAGAAAATGTTTTTTTTCCTCTCATTTTGGGCAGTAGTTATACAGAAGTATGTAATTATCAAAATTACTGTATAAGATCTGTGCTTTTTATTGTATGTTCATTACAATTTAATTAAAAAGTCTAAAAATCATTTTTAATATCCCAGGAGAAAACAGTAAGAAAACAAAATTAAAATTAAACAAGCCCATTTAAAATACCCTAAGAATGCTTAGTAATGAAGTTAACAGAAGACTTTGCACTAAAAATTATAAATCACTGTTGAGAGAAATTAATGATCTAAATAAATGGAGAGCTATGCCAGGTTAATGGATTGAAAGACTGGGTAGTGTTAAGAAGACAATTCTCCCCAAATTGATCTATACTCAAAGCTATTCCAAACAAAATCATAGGAAGCTTTTTTTCCCTTAGAAATTGACAACTTGATTCTAAAATTTACATAGTAATATAAGACTGAAAAATCTTGAAAAACAATAGCCAGAATAGTCTCGAAAAAGAAAAAAGCTGGAGGACTTACCTGACTTTAACACTCTGACGCCACAGTTATCAAGACTGTGATTTTGATCTTAGGATAGACATGAAATGATACAAAATAGAGACCAGGAATCAACCCACGTTTGTACAATCTACTGATTTTCAACAACAGTGCCAAAGCAAATCAATGGGGAAAGGAAAATATTTCAACAAATAGAGACGGAATAAGTGGATATTCTTATTCATAAGAAAAATAATTAACCTTGATCCCTACCTTACACTATATGCAAAAATTAATTTGAGATGAATCATAAACCTAAATAGAAAAGTTAAAACCATAAACATTTGGAAGAAATCATGAGAACATTTTTAGACCTGGGGGATTTCTTAGCAGGATCCAGGAAGCAGTAACAGTAAAAGAAAAGTATGATAAATTAGACTTCATCAAAATTGTAAAACTCTGCTGATCAAGATACCTTTAAGAAAATGGATAATTAAGCTACAAAACCTTTTCAAAACCTTTTGAAGAACTGTTCATAAAACATATTACTGATAAAGGACTTATAAAGACTTGGGCAAAGTAAATGAACAGATACTTCACAAAGAAAAATATACAAATGGCCAATAAGTAAGTACAAGAAAAAGTGCGCGCCATTGGTAATAAGTGAAATGCAAATTAAAAACCAACTGCAATGAGATACCACCACATCCCTATTAGAATGGTTAAGCTTAAGAATGACAGCACCAAATGTTAGTGAGGATGTTGAGTAATGAACTCTTATACATTACTGTTGAGAATATGAAATAATATACTTTGGAGAACTGTTTGGCAATATCTAATAAAGTTAAACATATATCTACCTAATAACCAAGCAATTCCTCACCTGGGGGTATTTACCCAGTGTAATAGGCAGGATAATGGCTCTCCAAAGATGTCCACATCATAATCCCCAGAACCTGTGACTACCTTACCTTACATGGGAAGGTGTGATTAAGGATTTGGAGATGGTGAATATTATCCTGTATAATCTCAGTGGGCCCAATGTAATCATAAGGGTCTTATAAGAGGGAGACAGGAGAGTCAGAGGCAGAAAGAGATGTGATGACAGAAGCAGAGATCAGAGAGAGAGATTTAAAGATGGTACTCTGCTGGCTTTAAGATGGAGAAAGAGGCCATGGAATGTAGATAGCATCCAGAAAAGGCAAGAAAGTCTTCCCCAAAGCTGCCAGAGGAACACAGCCCTGCTGACCCATTTTAGACTTCTGACCATTAGAATTTTAAGATAGTAAGTTTGTGTTGCTTTATGCTACTAAGTCTGTAATAACTTGTTATAGCAGCAAATATGAAAACTAGTATACCTAAGAAAAATGAGGACATGTCACAAAAGACTTATAAGGAACATTCACAAGTTTGACTCACAACAGCCAAACCACAGATTTCCATCTGTGATAGTGGGTAGATTAACTGGGAAGGGACATGAATTTTATGGTAAAGTAAAATGTGCTGTATCTTGATGGGGGCTGGGGAGTGGTCAGTACCCTCTAGCCCAAAACCAAAAATATATCTGTAGTTGAATAAGGTTGAGTTTTTTGTTCCTTGCAATGAGGGAGAATACACACCATGGAGAAGCAGTCTTAGTAAAAACGTGTTAAGAATGAGCTATTTTAGGATTTGGGTTTGTGTTAGGTGATTTTGGAGAAGTGTTAAGGAAGCAGGGCTTTGATCTGGATTGGATACTATGAGGAAGCAGGTCATTGAGTATCTTAAAAAAATCTTCCATAGAAGGAGGGAAGAATGGACATGGCTGAAACTTTAACTGGTAGAGAAGCAGCAGTCACTCATTAGCTGGGATAAGGGAATGTTACATAGTTTAGAGGTTTGCACAGTGAACTTGTTTTGTCTGTACTTAGATAACATTATAAAGTAGCCTTGATTTTTGCCTACTTTATCAGTAAACTGAATTTGTTCTGATGTTGATATTTGATGACAGTTTATGTCTAAGAAGAGAATGATGAGCCTCACTGAACACCAGGTCAACTTTAAGCCAAGGTCTAGCTGTAAGGGTTCGGCCAGTTCCTGGATACCAAGGACTGCTTTTCTCTTTCTCAGGGTTGTGAATCACATTTATTCTTCAAAAGGGTAGAGCTGAGACCTGACCAGTGTGACTCAGTGGGTTGGGCACTGTCCTGCAAAACTAAAAGGTCACCAGTTCGATTCCCAGCTGGGGGCCAGTTTGGGGCAAGCTGATCAACACATTGATATTTCTCTCCCTCTCTTATTCCCTCCCTTCCCCTCTCGCTAAAAATAAGTAAAACCTTTTGAAAATTTTTGGAAAAAAAGAGTGGAGTTAAGATTTGTATATTTCAATGTCAATTTTATCCAAAGTGCCTCTGTAAAAAAAAATCAAAATGAATAAACAAACTGTAGTACAGCTACACAACGGACTACTATGCAGCAAAAAAAGGGAACAAGCTACTTATACATGCAACATTGTAGAAGAATCTCAAAATATTATGAACAAAAGAAACCGGACACAAAAGAGATCATATTATATGGTTCCATTTACGATATTCTGGAAAAGGCAAAATTATAGATACCAAGAACAGTGGTTACCAGGGTATTATTGACCACAAAGGGCAGCATGGTAACTTTTTAGGATTATGAAAAGGTCCTATAGCTTTGTAGTGATGGTGGTTACAAAACTATCTGTTTTATCAAAACTCAGAACTGTATTCCTAAAAAGGATGAATTTTACTGCATGGAAATACTTCAATAAACCTTTGTGTTTTTTTATTCTCACCTGACCAAGGACATGCTCATTGATTTTAGAGAGGAAGGGAGAGAATTATCAATTGCCTCTTGTACACACCCCAACTGGGACAGAACCCTCGACCTAGGCACGTGCCCCGACCAGGAATTGAACCTGCCACCTTTCAGTTTACAGCATGTCACTCCAACCAACTCAGCCACACCAGCCAGGGCAATAAACCTGACTTTTAAAAAATAATTGAGTTAGGAGGAAGGAGTGTGAGTGTAGGCATTAATTTAACAAGAGTAGAATGTTGATGGCCCTTAAAGTTTGGTGGTGGGTGTATGGCGATTTATTATACTTTCACATTTATTTTACAATTGTTTAAAATTTTCCATAATAAAAAATTTTAAAGGAAAGGAAAATCCCTGCGTGATGGAGGCAAAGAAGTCAGTTGACTGTTCATCTCCTAGAAACCCTTTTTGCACATTAATGAACTGATGCCCCTGGAGTCTCAAACTGACCTCCTGCTCTTCATGCACTTAAATAAACTAGACCTATTTATTTGACATTTCTTGCTGGTTCTTTTTATAATTTTTTTGTCACTTGATTTGTAGCTTTTATAAATTTTGCTGTTTTGAGGTCTCCTTACTCCTTTGGCTTGGGTAACCTCTCCTATTTAATGTTTACTTATTTTTAAGGATGTCCTTCTCCTCACAATGGCCTCTTTGATGTCAGTAAAACATGCAGGGCTTATTTTTCCAAGCAGCTGTTCTTTTGGACATGTGCCATGCATTTATCAGGGGATTCCAATAAAGCACTTTTAAATAGAAATGGGCTCCAGGCTTTCTATGGGCTGTAACTTTTTAAACAATTCCTTTCATTTCTCCCCCTTAATGCCCTCATTCTGTCCTCATTTCCCTTTCTAAAACGGAGCAATCAAGTGATGGATTTCCCCCCTCCCTTTCCCGTTAGCAGGCTAAAATGTGTATTGTGGCCACTATTGACCCAATAGTTTACCCAAAACCACTCAGTGCCCAGTGTGGTTACTGTGCAGACTCAAATTCAGGTTACTATTTCCTGCAGTGGGGGTTCAAGTATTTGCCAAGCAGCCAGCACTCCTGGTCATGCCAGTCCTCACCTTTATTTTGTTAATTGGCTTAATATCATCTCAGGATAAAATCCAAACTCTTCACACCTGTTAGAGTGGCTAACATAAAAAGACTAAAGAGACCATTGGTGAAAATAAGAAAATGAGACTCATACGCTGCTGGTGGGAACGCAAAATGGTACAGCCACTTTAGAAAACAGTTTGGCAGTTCCTGAAAGTATTAACCATAGAGTTACCCATGATCCAGCAACTCCATTCCTAGGTATATAACCAAGAGAAATGAAAACACATGCCCACACTAAAACTTGTACAGGAATATTTATAGCAGCATTAGTCACAACAGCCCAAAACTGGAAACAACCCAAATGCCCGCCAACACATGAATGGATAAAAAACTGTGGTATATCACAATGGAATACTACTCAGCAATAAAAAGGAATTATTGATATATGCAACAATATTGATACAAGTGAAAGAAGCCAGACTATAAAGAGTGCGTACTGTATAAATCAATTTTTATAAAACTAAAAATGCAAACGAATCTATACTGATAGAAAGCGAATCGCTGGTTTCTGCCTGCTGATGGGAGTAGGGGTGGGTGAGGGGTTACAAATTAAGAAGGAAACTTTTGGAGTCATGGATATGTTCATGATCTTGATTTCATGGATGTATACATGTCAAAATTTATCAGATTGTACACTCTATAAATATATGCATTTTATGTCAATTATACTTCTATAAAGCTGAAAAAATAAAAATACAAACTCTTGGGCTATCCATTATTTTTTTATACTGTTTTAGTCCAAATTGTTATGACTAAGCTCAGATGGTCACAGTGATCCACTATGGGAGGCCTTTCCTAATATTTGCTCACCTCTTCCCCACAAGTTACCAATAAAACTTTGACTATAGCCACCAGGCCACCTACCACTTAGCGTATACATATGCTAAGGTCTGCCTCCCCTAATTCTAGAACCTCCATAGCAAGTATGTATCTCAGTCACTTTTGCATTCCCAATTTAGGCCTGCAGATTTTTTTTTTTTTTTCCCACAAGTGTTCTTTCCGTAGGAGGGAAGAGCATCTCCGGGACAACTCCTTACAGAATATCACTCATGCAGCTAACGATTACAAAGGACCTACTGTGCATGAGGCACTGAGTAGGCCCCCAGAGGGAGGCTGAGAGAGGAAATGGACAGGTGTCGATTAGTTCCAATGTAGCCTGCTAAAGCTCAGTCACTGCAGGCATGTAACAGGGGGCATCAAACCTGACTTTGAAGTAGGGGTGGTTCTGTCATTAAAGGCTTCTTACAGGTGATATTAATTTGAATAATAAATAAATAAGAGCCCTCATGTTGGTGGGAGGTGGGAGAGTCTTCCTGTAAAAAGGAAAGCTACGTGTATAAAAGTCTGAGGCTGAGAAACAGCATCAGCCAGGTTAGCTGGATTCTGGATCTGGAACCTTGTTTTGATAGGCAGCTGGGCAACTGTCACGAACCTGTTAGGCCATGAAATGACTTTTACATTTGTCTAGATTCTAGAAGACTCCAGAAGGAATACAGAGCTCTTGAAGGACTTTAAGCTAGGGAATACCTCATTCACGTTTGTCTTTCTGAAAAATAACCTTGGCTGCATCATGGAGAGTGGCTGAAAGTGAGGCAAAGCTACCTCTTAAGAGACTGCACTGGTTCTGGGGAAGTTAATGGTAGTCTGAGACAAAGTCAAGGAGGGAGGATTAAGCAGGAAGATCTGTTACACTTCTGCCCCCACCCCAGCCCAGTTACCTTCTTGCCCATAGACCACCAGCTTCCCTTTACAGCATCCTAAGAACAAGTCTTTCTTCTGAAAGCCTAACCAAAAAGGCCATCTCTCACCTAGATCACTGATCCTGCCTCTGAAAGTCAAGAATGCTTTACCCTCATTGGAAACTTAGTCAAACCTTGTCCCAGGATGAAGTAATTAAACCAGGGTGTCCCTCATCTGTGGGTTTTGAAACAATTATCCTCATTAGTGCTATCAACAAGGCTCCTCTCTCCCATCTCTAAAAAGTGAAAGACTTGATAAGTCCACTCTAAGGGTTCCGCTCTAAAGCAGAAGTGGTAGTAGCCCAAGCCCCCACATTGCTGTGGGGCCACTACCTGGCTGCACTTCCAAACCTTTGGGAAACAGTGTGGGCTCTGGTTAACACACTGCCCTGCTGAAGGCCCATGCCAGGCACTCGTATAGCGTGTGCTAGTGGGTCCTCATGTCTTCAGGGCTAGATATCTTTCTCGAAAACATCTTTGTCTCCCAGCACCTAACACAGGTATATACATAGCTATTCTTTATTTAAATCCTCACCCAAGGACATGCTTATCTACATTAGAGAGGGAAAGGGAAGGAGAAGAAACATTGATGCAAGGGAGAAATATCAATCGGTTGCTTCTTAGATGCTCCCTAACTGCGGACCAAAGCCACAACCCAGGCATGTGCCCTGACCAGGAATCCAACCCACAACCTTCCCATTTACGTGACTACACTCCAACTGAGCCACACCAGCCATGGCTGGTAGCTGTTTTTTAAAGGTCTACTAAATTAATCAAAACAGAAAGGCTGCCCTGGCTGCTCAGTTAGAATGTTGTCCTGATGTGCCAAGGCCGTGGGTTTGATCCCGGTCAGGGTACATACAAGAGTAACCCAATGAATGCCTAAATCAGTGGAACAACAAATCTATGTTTCTTTCTCCTGCTCTAAAATCAATATAAAAAAAGAAAAGAAAAACAGAGATAGGGCTTCAAGAGTCACAGACATGGAGCTGCTATTGGCACTGCCTATAAGGGAACTGTATTTTTCAGGGAAAGGGGATTTGTATCCATACTGAGAAGTGCGTTAAATTAGAAAAATATATCTTCGGTTTCCAAAATTCCTTTAAAAATCCTTTGATGCCTTTTTCATTGGTAGTATTAGGGGTGGGAATTAACTAGTAAGCTATGGGCCTGAAGACCAACACTGGGAGATGGGCCAAGACTTCCCCCAAAGCTTTTGTTCAATGATGTGCCCATGCAAGTGCCTAGGTGGGCCTATCTGTGTCCCTATAACTCACCCACCCCAAATGATTTTCTCGGGCACTTTTAATAGCACATATTTGTTTTTCCTAGCTCTAGGAAAACAAAAAAAAAAGCCTTCATTTACGACATCAGTTTCACAACCAGACACCATCTGACATTTTTATTTTCCAATGAAACCTTTTTAAGATGCCCTGAATGGTCTCACTTCTCTCCAACACCCTCCAACCCGTCACTTCAGCCTTCACTCATCACCCTGCCCTACTTTCCTTAGAATCCAGCCTGGACATTACGATACTTACATAGTATTTGGCACAAACTCAAGGTATAGCTTTGGTTTTGTTTTCCTAGACTGTGAGGTTCTTTAAGGCCAATTTCAAAGCTTATTTCCCAGGGCACTTACTGGCACTGATCTCTGAACAGCTAATTAATTATTGATTGGCAGGGGTCACTCAATCTACCAAGGTGCGAGCAGAGGCTGGCAGGCAGCAAAAGCTGCCCCTGCCACCTGAAAGTTTTTATCTACAGGTTCTACCTCTACCTTGTAGTACAGATTCTTTAGGTTTTCCCAGCATCCATAGGGGATCTTTAAGAACACCTCCTGGAATTAACTGAAATCATAAGGAAAGGGGTTGGCAAAAAGCCCTGGTTTAAAAGGGGATGTTTCAGTGCCAGAAAATCACCTTTAGGTTATAGAGAAAACCCATCCACTTGCTCTCTGGCCTTGATGTGAAACAGAAAGGCCAGGAGCTACTAACATTTCGCAGTGGAATCCAGGTTAAACAATTACAAGGCGTGTGAACACGGGCAAACCACTTGACATCACTTGAGCCAGCAGTAAAATTGGATAAAAAGCAATCTTTGGCAAGGAAGCACTGAAATAGCTTCCCAAACAACCTCTTTATGCCAAAGCAAGCTACCACTTATTGGTGGTTCAGATTCCAAAGCACACCTCCCAGGACTCAGTTTAAGTGCACAGTTGGAGTTGCCGTTGGCTGCCACCTCATGGTCTAAATTAGAACTGCCTATCAACTCTGAAGTGGTTGAGACAAAACTACCTGTATAGTAGGATATTTGATATCTCACTTGTCTAATATCATCTAGCTCTGTATAATTCTTGGCTCACAGTACCCCACAAATATATTCCCCAATTCCTGGTATACCTTAAGATGATCTAATTCTATTAGCTACCAGTTTTGCTGGCTTGCCCAGAGGTGCTGCCTCAAAAGCTTTGACCCCTACTTAGCACATAATTATAATGCAACCATCTAGTCATGGTTTGATCTGCAAGCCAAGCCAAACAAGGCTGCTCATCCAGCAAGCCTGCCCATGACTTATGTCGGATTTCCTGACACTGCCAGGTATACGGTGCTTGAAATGCAGGATCGTAGAGAGGGTCTCCTCAAATCTTCCTCTGGTACCTGTACCAAAACTGGACCTCGCCCCGAGGGATATCTCTCAATGCCCTGCTCTTTTCTTGTCCATTAACTCATATTTCAATATTCCCAAATAGGCACAAAATCTGTTCCAAGACCAACAAAATAGCAACTTCTCACCACGCAGCTGAGCCGGCATGGCTGTCTGGTAAGGTGTTCAGCCTTCCAATCGCTTCCCAGAAATGGTACCTCACTGGACAGGACTCTGTAGGGAGGTGTCTGCCGGAACAAAGAGAGCCGCCCAAGGCAAAGCCAAGTACCACAGCTCTATAGAAACAAGTGATGTCACGCTGGATGAGACAACTCCCAAAACCAACCCAGTCTTACCCCATTTACATTCTGACCCTTAGATCATTCCTGTTCAAGCATCATACTGCAAACAAAATAGGGGCACACAATATTATTTTCTGACCACAAGTTTATTCAACACAAAATAATCCCTCCAACTTTACTGAGGTGGTTGACCACGTCCGCGACCAAATCCGCCTCTCTGCAAGAGAAAGCACATGACATAAGCATTAGCAGTAAGCCGGGGGACAGGAGGCCTTCTTATCACTGGTGAGGCCCCCTCAGAGAGTACAGGTCATAAATCCTGGCCTCGCCTTATTGGCTATAAGCCACATTCACCTTTCAGGCTGACTTGCTCACTTGTAAAATGGGACTATGGATACCCACTCAAGAGTGTGCTCACATGTACACATACATAAGCACCAGCACAAGATGAGATCTTTTGTCTGCCATACATACACATCTCCTTTTCACTGTGCTGTAAAGGCCTGCCACAGGACAGCTGCTGTCCCAGCAGGGAAGCCCAGCTCCTACACAAGCACTTGACCTGGATTAACTAATCTCACGATTTTCTTGAAATAGTTATGATCATCACATCTATTTTAGAGCTGAAGAAACTAGGGCACAGATCACACCACCTGAAGAAAGATAAGAGGATTTGATTCCAGTCCATCCTGGTTCTAGAGCACACTCAATCTCCAGTGAATTCTCAACCTTAAATTTTGGTTCATGAAACTAATTAAAGGGATTATGATCATTATTAAAGAAATAGAAAAGACCATTATACTACATGTATAACAGTACTGATTTGTGAGACTCATTTCAGTAATTTATACATTGAAAAAAGTTCCCACACTGTCTTAATGTAGAAAATTTATTTGGAGTTTGTGGTTTTGAGGGACAGGGAGAATTAAGGATGGGATCCACCACACTACACTACGCCCCTACAACTTGCAGACCCCCACAGGGCTGAGGCCAGAACAGTGATTGCTCATGGGCAGCAAGCAGGGGAATAAATACTCACAAACTGGAATTCAGTTGCTGACCCAGCCCCGGCCTCAGCTTTCTTGTCGGCACCAGCTAGAATGAGAAACACCAATTTAGATTCATCACAAGGTCTGATCTACTGCAGGTAAGTAACCCAACCCAATCTTGTGGAGAAAGCCATGTCAGCAAACAGACCCCATGAAGTACAAGTTAATTGTATCTTCTGAGCCACCTTTGCCCCCTCCATCTCCTAGGGCAACTTCCCTTAAGTCATCCCTCAAAACTCACACCCCAAACTACTGCCTCCTCTAGGAAGGCTGCCCTGACTACAAAGTCTGGATTATGTACTCTTCCTATATGGCCCCAGAGGACCCTTATTTCCTATTACTGAATCACCTACATGCTTCGGATAAGCACCTAGCTTACAAAGGGAGCGCAATGAAGGAGAACTAAAAGGTGAAGGACACAATGGCCCACAGAAGCAAAACGCAACTTTATCATGACTACAGGAAAGATGCAAGATGAAAGATCTTGTCCTGTCCTGTCCAGCAGCCACTAATCCAAAGAAAGATGTGTATGTACAATTAACGTTGGATTTCAAGACTTAAGAGAATGCAAAATTTATTTTTTTAAACTTATTTTAAAAAAGATTTTATTTATTTTCAGAGAGGGGGAGGGAAGGAGGGAGAAAGAGGGCAAGAAATCCTATGTGTGAAACGATCAGTTGCCTCTCACAAGCCCCTAACTGAGGACCAGGCCTGCAAGCCAGGGATGTGCCCTGACTAGGAATCAAACTGGTGACTTCTGATTCGCAGGCCAGTGCCCAGCCCACTGAGCCACACCAGCAAGGGCAGAACTTAAGAGAATGCAAAAGGAAGGGGGTGGGGAGGGGAGGGGAGGGAGGAAGGAAAAATGCAAAATATCTCATTAATGTTTATGTGGGTTAAAAAAAATAACACCTATTAACCCTAAAAGAAATCCTGTCATACATTAGCAGTCATTCTCTCCCCTCTAGCCATTGGCAGGCACACCAATCTACCTTTCTGTCTATAAATCTGCTTAGTCTAGACATTTCACAAAAATAGAAGCATACAATAAAAAAATTAACATTCATGTGAGCTATTTGCATTTAAGTATGGCCACTAGGAAATTTTATGGTTCACACTGCAGGGGTGGGGCAGCAGTGAATATGATTTCAGTAAATCTTATTCAAACAGGGGTCTCCCTTTGGGCCATTTCAGACCACATTCACCACAGGCTGTTGGTTCACCCCCCTGCCCTTTAACCAGTAAGCCAGTATCTTCCCCATTTCTGTACCTTTGTTCATGCTGGTATCTTGCCTGTAATGCTCATTGCCCCTAAACTTGAGGACCCCCGAGGCTTGGTTCCAACTGTCACAATCCCTGTAGAACCATTCCCTGACTGATTCCCAGTGTGCTGTGACTTTTAATAATAGGAACAACTAACTTTCTTCAAGCAGAGAGCATGTTTGCTGGAGGAATTCATCTCTGCTACTCTGTAAGTATTCAGGTCAAGTGCTCATTTCTATTTCACATACAAAGAATCAGAAACCATGACAAGAAGGAGGCAAGAGGGATAGAAGTCAAGTAAAAATTCCTTTTTAACCTTGCTTTTTTATCACAATTTTCTGTTTCTGCAACAAAGAGTAACTTTTTAAAACCAAACTGATTCTTATCACTCTTCTGCAAACACCAGTGGCTCCCTATCCTACCCAAAAGTAAAACCCCAAGTCCTCCCATGGTCCACAGGGCTGTGAGACCTACATCCTTATCCAATTCTCCAACTGTCTTCTGTTGTTTAGACAGGCCAGGTGCCTTCCCCAGAGGACCTTTACCTAAAATGCTCTTTCCCCAGATAGCCACTGGCTGGCTCCCCTTTAGCTCCTTCAGGTGTTTGCTTAAATCTTGCTTTTTCAAGATTTTCCTGAAATCCCTATTGAAAATTATAACCCTCCCCAACTCTGTAGCACCCACACCGCTGGATATATTAAGCTGGCCAAAAATTTCATTTAGTTTTTTACATGCAATGGCTTTAGTAGTGTTTAGTTGTTTTTAATTTCATTCAATACAATTTTGTTAGATTTTATTGTGACAGGTGTCATATCAATATGCATTAAAAAAAATCAAAATTGGTGAATTTTTGTGTAGTCATTTAAAAGTTGAAGATGGAATAAAATATGCAACTTTTTTGGCATATTATGCTTTTTTAAAGAAAGGAAAAAGAACACAACTGAAATGCAAAAAAAGATTTGTGCAGTGTATGGAGAAGGTGCTATGACTGATCAAACATGTCAAAAGTGGTCTATGAAGTTTCTTGGTACTGCTGACATTCTGGCCAAATAATTCTTTGCTGCGGGGCTGTCTTATTCATTGGAAGATGTTTAGCTGCACCTCTAGCCTCTACTCACTAGAAGCCAATAGCAGTAGACAGCTGACATACTCAAAATATCCAAGTCAATATAGTTATTGTTAAAATGAAAAATATGTCTGTATTTTATAGAAAAAACTAAATGGACTTTTTGGCCAACCCAATACATACTTTTGCTTATCAGTCTCCTATCACCAAAATGCAACTTAATGAGAAGGGCCTTTTATCTGGTGTGTGCACTACTATCTCCCCAGCTCCTGGACAGTGCCTAGCACACTGCTGGCATTCAATGTATATTTGCTTAATGCGCACCTGTTGTTCTGAGTCGATGCAAGTATTTGCTATTTAAAAACAAGATACTACACTATTTTTGCAATAAGAAAACAACAAAGGTAATTTGAGTGGATCCTACTCTCAAGAAGCTTACAACACAGGAACACAACCACAAAATAAAACCATGTTGCTTTCCTGAAAATTTTCAATTTTGCTCTAGGTTAAAGGTCTTCGACTAAAGTCTGTCCCCCGCTCAAAGGGTGTTCCTCCCAATCCCCATTCATCAAATCCCTGCATAAGGCAACAAGGCACAACTCCAACTGGAGACTCGAGGATGAAACCAAGGATCTTTCTGGTCATTCTGGCATTTTTGAGGGCTGAGCCTCGTCCAGGGCTGACTGAAAATCCAGAGATTCTACCCCAACAGTCCCATACAGACATGATGTTACTCACGGGGCACAGCGCTCCGTCTGTAAGTGTCTCTGTCAGCTTCCCCTCGTGTGAGTCTTGCAGGTCTCTCGCCCTCCAGACCTACAAAGTAAACACACAGTGAACACAGGGCAATATGGGAACTCTGTTCTCTTCAGGCCAAGAAAACTGGAATTGCTCTCCCAGTCTCATTGGACAACTTCGCTATTATAGGTTAATGGGAACAGCTCTCCTACACTCAGACTGTCAGCTAGAAACTTGTCATCATTAACATTTTGGCTCCTCAAAGGCCCAGAAAACTCATTCTTAATTAAAACATCACACATCTGCAAAAGGATTGCTTTCTTCTACTGTAGTTCTCAATATTAATGAACATTTTCCAATTACTTGGCAAATTCAGATATTCAGCTATTTCTACAGACATTTCAATAGCCAAAATTCTGAACCTGATCCACCTCTAAAGTGGAAAGTTCTTGTGCAAAAGAGGCATTACAGATGAAAGCCCCATCTCCAGTAGTAAGTATGTAAACGAAGGCCACCAAAATCCTTCAGTTCCTCCCTGGGATTCTCCTCATACCTCCTTCAGGCTGTGGATATATTAAGACAGGTTTTAAGAGGTACCTTAAAAACATTCTCAAAAACACTGAAGTTTAATCTAGTATCCTCCTTTACCCAGTTACCCTGGACCTTACCTAGAATCCATATGGTTAAAATACAAAACATTCTTTTTTAATATAAGAGATAAAATTGAACCTGGAGTGGCTAAAACAAACAAATACCAGGTCCCACATAG
The DNA here is from genome assembly GCA_004026545.1 of Mormoops blainvillei. Classification (NCBI taxonomy): domain Eukaryota; kingdom Metazoa; phylum Chordata; class Mammalia; order Chiroptera; family Mormoopidae; genus Mormoops; species Mormoops blainvillei. Next base: position 68,227 of record PVJD01008591.1, read on the forward strand.
GCCTACTAAATCAAGTCTGTGGGGCACAGACAACGGCAGCCCCCTCCCCAAGTGATTCCAAGCTGCAGCGGAGAACTTTTGTTCTAGAGATACATTATCCTGCTTAACCATAAGAATCCCTTAGGAGCACTCATAAAAAATAGATTCCTGAGCTCCATGAAATCCCTCTCCAGGGGAACCTGGACAGTCTGATAATTAGTTGTGTATAGGAATCTCTGCATCCCATTTCATCACCCAACCCCACAAACTGCTCTTACTACAAAGGTTCTAGTGACAAGTTTTTTCAGAACCTAAGGAAATCACAACCTGGACAAAAATGCAACTGTGAGCAAGCAGATAATCTCCTCCCACCCCCCAAGCATATCCTTTCACATGGTGATTCCCCCTGAAAAAGTTACTTAATGCTCTACCACATCTGTCTGGCCACAGACTAATAGTATGTGTTTAATGTCACCTCCTGGGATAACCTGAGGGCCTGACTCCAGTTCCATCACAAGTCCCATACTAGGGGACAAAGGCTCCAGGACTTGACCAAAGGTCCTGTATGCCAGAGTCCCTCTACAGCCAGCACCAATGGTATCTTGTAAGATCACTTCTGCCCTACAAACAAACAAAAAACCCCACCATTTCACACATTAACCCTGTTTCCAGAAAGGGCAGCTACAAAAAGAGGCTGTTGGAGGCATTTATTTGGGCACCATACCTTTGGGCCTTGGCCTGCCAGTCTCAGGCCGGCTGCGGCGCAAAGTGGCAGGCACGATCTCTGGGGGCAGGTGGAGGTAATCACGGAGATACTGGATGCCCTCGTTGGTAAGGTACCAATAGAAATGTCTCCAGGCAAACTGCTCCTTCACGTAGCCTCGTGATTTCAGAGACTGTAAAAACAGAAAACTACTACTGAAACGTAACCAGAGGCTTGGAACTAGAAATGCAGTCCAAAGGGAAGCTAAACTGCACAGGATACAAGTCTTCATGATTTATCTACCTCTCAGCCCTTCCAGGCAGCAAGAAGCTCTGGCTGTCCTCACCTCCCCTCCCCTTGGAGTTTGCCTTAAACAGCAGCGAAGAAGTCCTCCATCTGCACCCCACTCCAGCAGCCCCTTAGCTACCTGCATGGCCTTCATGACGTGAAGATTAGGCACATTCTTGTCTGCCAACTCGGGGTGCTTAGGCATATGCACATCCTTCTTGGCCACCATCACTCCCTCCTTAAAAAGGAGTTCATAAATGGCAATACGGTTCTTCTTAGGCATCAACATCTGCAGGAAGAAAGCGATCACCAAGAACACTTCTGAGCAATACAGCCACGGTTCGGAAACCGAGTTCATGACCCCAAAATGACCACACGAAATCACTGTCCAACAGGTTGAAATTTCAAACACAAAAACACATAGAAAACATGAAGAATTCAAGCTTCTTAGACTGAAACCCATCCTTTACCAGCTCCCACCTCCAGCCCTAAAAACACTTCAGGTGAGAAAAGTTGCCAGAGCATTAAAACGAGGTACATACTCGCTCTAAACTTTCACCCTTACAACCAAACCAGTACAGTGGGGGTGGGGGGCGCAGACGCCGTATATGCAGGACGGGGTGGCTGTACTTTCAGCTACGCAAGGGACCAGACGAATCTTACTCATGACAAGCCTCTGACCCAAGCCAAAGAACTAAGGTCTTCGCAGCCTCATTTCCTAGAGTCCCAGGGCCCAGCGAGGAGACAGCCGGGGTCGGAGTGGGGGGGTGGTTTCTTCCCCAAGCAAAAGTGTGCGAGCAGGGTGCAGCCCCGCTAGCCTCGCCCACAGATCACGCCAAGCAAGGGTTTCACCCTCCCTTACTAGGCCCTCCGCCATGGGACTCTAATCTCTGCCCACAGCGCCCCACTGTCCCACGAACTGCGCCTCTAGCACCTATCACTGTTCAGAAATGGGCCTACGGGCAGCAAGAGAGGGACTTCCGCCCCGGCCCTGGGTAAACGCAGCGATTAGGGGAACGACAGGGCCAGGATGCAGACGGATAGAACGCACACTCCAGAGGAACTCACCGCAACAACTGCTGGGTACGGGCCCGGAGCTGAAAAGGAAAAGGCATGCGCAGCGTGGCGCGACGTCTCTTCCGGCCGGCGTGCCCCGCCCCCCGTCAGGACCCGCGCACTACATAGGGTAGCTTCGGAAGTGCCTGAGAGACTGGCTGTTCTGGACAGCCGCAAACCCCGTTGTGGATGCTGGCCCCGTTGTGGATGCTGGCTTCTCGAAACTGCTGCTGGGAGCTTCTGAGCCTACTCTGTCAGTAAATGGTCACTTTTATGCTTGGGCAGGCCGTTTGGAAACAGGCTACTTCTTTATTCCCATCGATAATTTAACTTAATATTGTGCAAGTAATACATACGATTTGAGCGGGAAAAGAGAGAACATTGGAAGTAATAAGAACGATAAAAAAAACTAAAAAGAGTCCTATCAACCAAAGATAATTATTACTAACATTTTGGTTTATATTTTTCCAAACTCATACGCACTCAAGCAAACGAATAAATTATGTGGGTGTTTGTGTTCTTACATGTACATATATATGTACACACACAAATAACACCGCTTATTACAAAATCTTTTATTACACAATCATAAGCATGTAATTCTGTAACATAACAATATCACACTCAAGCACACCATGTGACATTTTAGATGAAATGCTCAAATTAAAACTATAAAATATTATACCCATATTATTACCCTACCAACCGCACTCAAGCAGGCCTTATTTCTGCCAGACCCTGTATATGTGTATAGCAGATACTTCCGGTAAGAGTTTAACCGTTGTTAGCATAATGGGAACAGTTTATGCGACACTGATGTAA
>PVJD01008592.1:0-71042 GCA_004026545.1 Mormoops blainvillei
ATCATTCAACATAAAAACAAATTTTAGTTTAAATCGCATTTCTTAGTAATATGAATGGGGCTGATTTTTTAAAATTAGTTCATGTATCCATGCATGAATATGACTTATTGCTAAAATGAGGCATGGTTCAGCAACCATTCAACAATTTATTCCTGTTTTTCCATTGTTATAAATTAACTACTGAGAAACTTTACTCACGTAAATAAGTATGTAGGAGTGTTGCTGTACATACTGTGTCACTCAGTTTGTTGAAATCTTTACAAGTATGTGCTAAATGTTAGTGATCTATTGACAGTAATGTTTCAGCACTCAGCTCATAGGTTTTTCAATTTTGTTGAAAACATAAATTTAGATTTAGAACTACACTATTTGAGACATCAGTTGATATCTACTGTTTGCATCATTTACTTTCTCCATTTTTGAAAGTATGATCTGAAGACATTATTATGACTTACAACACAACAATTAATTTTACTTGTTCTTTCTCTAACAGGCATCTCATTTAGCCTTTATACTTAGAGAAGTTCAGCAAATACTTTTAGGTATATGTCACTATGATATTATTTATAAAGTACTACTTTTATATCATCACATGCTTTATATTTTCATCAAAAGCTTAAAACTACAGCTTTAGCTCATCCAGGTTATGGAAAATGTATCATCTACATGGGAAAGCCCATCCTCATTGTCAAAGCAATTGGTCAAATCAGTTTGCCTCTGTCTTTCTCTACGTAGCATCTTATATTGGCATGGGCTTCTCACGCCGTGGTAATCTCAAGGTAGTTGCTCTTCTTACTGGGCAGCTATCTTCCAAGAGGCAGAAAGCGCCCAGCCAGTTAAGGGTTACACTTAAAATTGGTACAAGTATCTCTTTGCCTTATTCTATTGATCAAAACAGTCACAGAGTCCTCCAGATTCAAGGGGTGGAGAATCACTCTACCTCTCACTTGGGGAGTCACAAGGTTCCATTTTAGAACACCATCGGGATCATGATTATCATTGCAGCCATCTTTGGAAAATGCAGTCTACCATTGCAAGTTTCTGAGAACGTATTTCATCAATACTCAGGAACTGATAAAACAATCTGGGGATGGGTTCATTTCCCACAGGCCTTACCATGAGGTGAACTAATCTCCATTAATCATCTGACCAATCTGACTAATGGGCCACAGTAACTTTCAGGGTCCTCAGAACTTAGTGTTTTTGTAGAAACGGTATCCAACAATCCCCCATAGATGTACATATTCCCTTTTTCTCGCTGCACCTTTACTGTGGTAAATAATGGAGTCTCTCTGATGAGAGGTAGAAGGAAGATCCAGGATGTATTTGGTGGAAGTCTTTGCAGGGTCCTTTCTTGGATCCCACAGCCTCCCCTTCATTCAAGAGCCTTGGCCTGGGAGTAGGGTGATTCAGGTTTTAAAACTGGGTCACTCAGTTTTAGTGGCCTGAACTCAGTATTTTTTGCTTTGGGCACATATCAAACCTCTGTTAACAAGATAGAGAGTTTTGTTGTTTTTGTTGTAAAAGTCAAATAGGGCCTTAGTAGACTACCTAGGACCTTCAGACTTGGTGATCTCATGATCAGTCCGTTACTGCCAAAGATCCCTGTGGCTCAGACTCTACTGATTCCCACTCTGGTAAGCATGAACATCTTGCTTCTTGTGGTGAAATAGTGATCCCTGGCCTCTGTCACTCTTAGATATTCCTAATATGTTGATATTAGGAGGCCCACGACCAACTACGGGTGCAGAAAGTACTTCAAAGGGGTTAGGGAGAGCTCGGATGTAGGAACTGAATAGGGGCTTTGCAGAGTCATGTGGAATTGAAGCACAGATGAGGGTGACATGGTGGGCTAGGCTTCTTGCAATGAATGAAGGGACTTTAGGACACCATGACATTAGTCCTGGTGGTCTTAAGTGGGGGAAGGCGAGGGAAGCAGCTGCTTGCCATTTCTTTCCTGCCAGGAGACAAATGATCCCACCTTATGAGTGAGGATTTCACTCTTGACCCAGCCAAGGGAGATGTAGCAGTCCAAGGAAGAATGAGTTTTCCAAGAGTATATTATTCTGGATGATTATAGATTATTATTTTACTTAATTTTCTGTTTTACCAGTGCCTGCCAGAGTCCTCCCCTTAACAGTGCCTTCAGCCCCAACTAGGACAAATAACTCATTCCAGATAGCTACTGTTTTCCTAAGGCTGTTTGTTGCAACTCATGCCCAGATAGCAATTCCTACATGAGTCAAAGTTTATGACTGCAAGCAGTCGATTTTGGATAGTTCACATATTCAGTGGGAGTGCTAGAGAGACAGGCCTGGAAAGAGGCTTGGAGAGAAAGAAGTGAATATGGCGGAACTATCACCAAATCATGCTATGAAAAACCTGTGTTAGGGCACCAGCGTAGCACTGCTCACTACTGACTGAGTCTTGCCTCTGGCACTGCTTCCATTTAAGTGGGCAGGCCACTACTGTCAATCTGGAATCAATTCTAAGTAAGTTTTAACTGTCCACTGCTCCTTCTCCCATACTCAAATGGCCTGCTTTAATTCTCCTGCCCAAGCTCTGTCTCTGCATGAAGGTAAGTATCTGTCCTTTTGGTGAGGGAATACTGGAAGAGATGTAGAGTGACTGAACCTTTAAACATAAGAAGTGAGTACAGTTGTTGGTCAGGAATAAAAATCTATTCCAGCGAATAACTCACAGGATCCCATATTTATTTCCATAGAAGAATAGCCTTTATACTAGTCAAAGTAAGGTTCAGCTGTGAGTAACAAAAACCCCAAAGTACAAGAAAGTGGTTTTGTTTCCCTCCATCTGAAATGTAGGCAGTCCAAGTCTAGGGTGGTGGCTCTATGGACATAGGCTCTTAGCAACACACAACTTTTACCTCGTGTTCCAAGATGGTGACTCTTGCTCCAACCATTACATCTGCATTGCAGCTACAAGGGAAGAGGAAAAAGGGAAGAAAGAAGTAGCTGACCTCTGCCTTCAAGGATACTTACCAGGAATCATAAGCACTGCTTTTGCTTAATGAACCTTAGCCAGAATTTACCTACTGGGCCACCATTAGCGACCAAATTAATGGATGTAAAGCTAGTTAAAATTTAGAAGTTTTATTACTCAGGAAAAGGGGGTAGAATGAATATTGTGGGACACCTAGATCTCTCTGCCACTTTCAAGACACTTTTACATTTTCCAGTGGAGAAACTGCCTTTACCTTTTCTGTGCTCTCATCACCCCCAAGTCATCGTGGGGCAGAAGCCAATCAAAGGAAAAGACTTCCTTGCCACCCTTCAGTCTCAGGGCTTCTCCGGATAGCATATAATGATCTACTCAACCACATTTCCATTGCTGATGCTTCCATTTGCTGTTCTTTCTTGATGCAATTACCTCATTTTCCATTTTCACTGCAGAGCCTACCTAGCAATCTACCAAATCATTGATATTGATTACACATTATCTTTAAACCCTCTTTCTCTTTCACTCTTTTTATCAATTTATTCAAGGATGCTTTCTTATTGAACTGATCTCTAAGCCCCAAGTCATGTGCAGTTTTGCAATGACTTACAAAAAACAACAGTGACAGAAAGTCTAGGGTGCCTTTGGACCATAGCGTTTAAGCATGAGGAAGTTTCATTGCAGCTTTAAAAAAATCCTAATTGATGAAAACATACTGATTTTAAGAAAAGAGATATCTGTATCTGAGTAACTAGTTTTCCAGGGACACACCTACTTTAAAAATAAAAACAAGACTTCGTAGTGATAATAATCTTCTATATTAATTATATATGGAGAGCAAGTAATATTAATCATGTACTATCTATATTTATATAGATATATTTACACATGTATTTATATAGATCTATATTTATTTACTATAGATAGATATATACCTGCCTGGCTTTATCTCTGTGTCATGATGAAAATATAATTTGGAAAATGTACAGGAGGGGAGAATATTTGTGAAATTAATTGACATAAGATGTCCTATGGAATTTCTATTTTTTTAAAATTATTTTTATCACCAACCCTCTTTCAAAATGGGTACCCTTCTGGGGGGAAAAAAAGGGATGTCATTTCTAAATCCAAACGTTTTGCCCCTCACTTATTTTTAGCAGGAAAATACTAGGAATGATTCACTTTCTCAATTAAAGTAAAAATGCATATTTAGCCAGTCACGTCTTCAGTAGAAAATGTGTTTGTGGTCTAGTACAATAAGAAATTTATTTTTTTAATTTTTTATTTTTTGGCCATTGTGCACAGAAGCTGTGAGGGCTCTACTCCTCACACATACTCCCTTGGCTCCTACATTTCAGCACACGTGAGCCAGCTTCCAACCTGCCAATCACTGCATTCCTTTGTTGGGGTAGGGGTGGGGCTTTCCCTGAAAAGTGCACTTTGCCTGCTTTGCCTGGTGCAGCAGGCAGCCCTCAATCAATGATGGAGGGGAGTTGGCATATAAATACCCCAGCTCCCTAAAATGGAGCTGGGATCACTCTGGGGCACGTGTTCTCTTCAGACTCCCTGAGCTTCCCCTGTGGGATTGAGCTCCAGTTACTCACGGTGGTAACTACTTCACAACCTCTCCCTTCCTGCCTTTATCTCTCCTCCCCAGTCCTGTGCTGCTGTTTCCTTCTGTGCCCAAACAAGCTACCTTTATTTGAATCCTTGTCTCAGAGGCTGCTGCTGGGAAAAGAAGACAGAAGCAAACCGGAAAAAAAAAAAAAGAAACTTATTAATGTGCATACTATCTGGACATTTGCCCAAATCATTACTTCTGATTTGGATAGAGGAATCTGGATTTAAATTAAGCCAAAATGATTTGAGCCATGGTTTAAATCACTTGATATATAGATGTATTTTCAATCGTTGTTGGTAATTTTTGCTTAGCTCTCCATACACTCATCAAATATGACCCTCAAACATACTCACCAAAACTCAGCTTTGAAAGCATCTGGGTGAAGAGACTCCACAAGGCAGCATTCTCTCTCCCAATGATGCCTGGCCCTATGCTGGACCGAGGCTCGTTGCCTATTGATTTGGCTGTAGGTTTCGTTTTGAAAGCACATACAGCATTTTAAGTGATTGTTCATCTTTCTAATAGAGCAGCCAGGATTTAGATGCAGCTCAGTCTGTATTCAGAGACCAAGCTCATAACTGCACACAGAGGGGGGGCTGCTGAGCTGTTCCGTGAGCTGTGGCTGTGTTAATCTCACTGGAGTAAGGAGAGCAAATAAGGGATTAAGAAAGGGCTGGTGCCTGAGTCACCCAGGGCAGTTCCAGGTCACATGTGCATCAAGACTATGTGACATTTAGATGACTCAGGTCACCCCAAGCCAGATTATCTTTTTGTCCTTGTGTGGCCAGGCCACATGCACTTGAAAGCCCTCATGCATCCTCCTTATCCTTCAGGAGAAAATAGACGATGAGTGTTTGATTCTGCATGAAACAGATAGGCTTGCCCTGCTCAGCCAGAACTCAGAGGAGCCACAGAATTTTCAGTGACCCCACAGACTCTAAGAGCAAATGCACTCTCTCTTCTTCTCTCCCTCCCCCTCTCTCCCCCTCTCATTTGCTCTTTGTCATTCTGTCTCTCCCCCTCCCTCCCTCTTTCCCTCCTACACACCTTTCTCTTTACCACCTTTTATGCAGCAAGAAAGCTCTGAAGTTTAAAAACAGACATTCTTTGACATATCTCTGTTTGGATAAAGTCATGTGACACAGAGCTGCCCCTCAGACATTTTTTGCAGCTCCTACCTCTCATGGACCCACCCACCTTGTGTCTGGGTCTCTGTAGAGTTCCCAACACATCAACAATTAGGTCAAATGCATCAAGCCTCCCAAGGAAGAATCACTTGTCCTAAAAATCTGATTCCCAGAAGCGCAGCAAGTGCTTTCAGCTTAAATATTTACTGGGATCAAAAGTTGGCAAATAACCATGATCTTCGAGGCCAAGAGATTGTTACATAACCATCCTTTGGCGGAGACAATGAGGTCACATGTTTGCCTGTCTAATCACTGATCAGGGACATGTTTGATTGCAGATAATGTGCTCACTGGTCCACAACTTAATTACTGAGTGTCTGAATCAACAAAGCTTTCAGATGTAGGTCTTGCCCAATGGTGCATCTGCTAGAGATCATTGCCTCTGTTTGGCCTTTAAACGAACATTCTGGGGAATACAATGGGCCATTGCCAGTGCTGTTCTCTATGACCTCTCATTGAAAAACATGCCAATTCCCACGGTTTATTTTCCAGCCAGCAATAGGCATTATCCTTTATAACCAGGGCCGAATAGAACGAATGACTCCAGGGTAGCAGATATTGGTAAAGCCTCTGGTGGAAGCATGTTCTCCAAGGAAATTAAGGCACAGTCGATTTGGTATATCTACAGCCAGAGTCCAATTATCCAGACAGAAAGGCTCCAGAGCAACAGGGGGAGGGGAGTTCCTTTCTCAAGCTGGTAAAGAAAACATGCTGAGAAAAGTCTAGGGAAATAAGCAAGCAATAAGTAAGACAGGGCCAAAATGTTGAGTCTATGGGTTGGGCATCCCAGCAGTTGACTAGGATCTAACTACAGAGTTTGGAGCCCAGTGGATCTCTCATTAAGGGACATCTCTCCTGGCTATTTCCTCCTTCCACATACCCTACCCTACGTGTGTATGACTTGCCTGGGCTACAGATGGAGTTCCACCCTCTCCTTTCTCAGTCATCATTGTCAAGATTTGGGAAAAAATAAGTTTGGGGTGGGGGTTTACTTGGTGTCTTGTTTGGTTTGGTTTTTTTTTAAGGTTTAACACGTCTTGGTATATGCACAGGTAATATTTAGTCACTAGAAAGAGCTATGCCCATTTCCTGGCCTGCAAAACTAAATAAATGCAATGCACCATTTTTTAAAAAATTATAATAATGTGGGATTCACCCATATTATTTTCGAACACTAACCAAGACCTAATTGTCAGTACTGTATAGGAATGTCCATGCCCTCCTGGGCATCCAGCACCCTAGATATTGAGATGTATCGCCTGGCTTCAAATGTCCATCACTTGCCACTGAAGGTAAAAAAACTCAGCTCTGGCTAGGTCAGAAGAGTGAGGACAAGATTCTTGGACCTAAGACCAAGAATCTGTGCATGGTTGGAGCCAGAGGACAATGTGTAAAACAAAGCAAAACAGAACTATAAATAAAGCATAAAACCTCCCCCCGCCGCCTTTTTATTGCCCGAATCCTGCCATTATCTGTTAGGCAATGTGGCTTCTGTGGGTGATTGGACTGAACGCTGGTCTGTTCCAAACTGTTTATGAACAGAAATTCCTCCGGGACCCTGCCTTGTCCGGTGTACCATAGATGTGTGAGCAATGTTAAGAAGCAGGAATAGTTTCCAGAGCCCTCATTCTGTATGTCTAGAGAACATAAGCAACCTGCAACCAGGATCAAATCCTGCCTGTACCTCCTCCCCATCACTCTGCCCAACTTGCAGTCAGACTTGAAAATGAGAGTTCAGACCGGAAATCCGTATTTGCTTTGCAGCTCCTTTGCAGCGCCTCTGCAGGCACCTCCTGCAGCTCCTCTACAGGGGAAAATCTCCTTTCCTCCTGGAATCTGCATCTTGAATATATCCTCACTGAACTAAGGAAGGGCTGGTCATAAAAGAAAGAACCTTGTTATCTGATAGCATGGTCTCTCCTAGTCAAGGGGTGGCACCGAATTATTTTGCAGAAAAGTCAAATGTTATGGGAACTATTTTTCTCCTGTAATAAACAGGCATGGGGTTGAAAGACATGAGGCCAAGAATATGAAAATGATTGCTTAATTGAGGTTGTTTTTCTTCCTCTGAACAATACCTTTCAGTGATGGTGTTGTTAAGGCTATAATCTTATTTTATAGCTGAATCCCCTCTTTTATAACCCACATATTTTTTTTGACAGTGTGATTTGCCTTCAGTGTGGGGTCTAAGCAGGTTTAGCCATTTGCTCAGAGAAAAACGAAACTTGCTGTATGGACTCTAAGGGTTTTCTTTGCCTAGTGACGTGCTGGCAGGTACCATTATCCTTAGTGGTTCCTCTGAGCATGGCTTGTTGATTGAACACATTATCATTTCTGAATGTTATGACAGTAAATCCTCGCCTTTGGAAAAGCACAGACTTTTCATTAATGGCCTGTGAGGCAAAGAACTATCTGTGGGCCACATCGATGCAAATATTGAGCATCAAGTTAAAAATTCCAAGGAAGCATTAATTACCAAATTAAAGGTAGTTTCTATTTCAAGCTAGGTTGCAAAGCAATGAGATAATGCCCCAGGCCTTCTTCAAAGGGAACTAGTTTTAATTGATCAAACTGTAGTCCTTGAATCCAATGAGTCCTGTTGTCTTCCACATAAACCTTTCTATGTTTTATCTCAGAGAAAGGTCCCTCATTCCTCATCAGCCCAAGAATGTAGGAGAGGGGGTTTCACATGATGGTACATTTCAATTATTGGTGGTCCTTATATGGACCTAATCATAATGGGAGGCCTTTTGTAAATTCTCTGGTTGCTCTAGTGAAAAATGGGAGATGCATTTGGATAACTATCATCCCCCATGCCCTGGACCTAACTCTTAAAATTCTACTGTGTCATTTGCCTACTCAGGAAGAGGAAAGCTAAACCTTCCAATCTGTGCTCTTCAAATGTGAGGATCATAAAATATGAGTGGTTGAGAAATTCTGGAGAGCCTTGATTGTTCCAGATGGCCTCTGCTCCAAAGGGAGAAGCTTTTCACATGCCCCACGCAGTTCTGAACCCTGTGGGGCCTTCTTCTTTCATTGGTACCTCAAGCACAACATAGGAAAATCCCATGCTGAGGAGGGGATGGTGGGAGAGGTGGAGAAGGAAGGTGGGGGCGTTTGAAGGAAGGTGACTGCCTGGCTGAATGTGCTGTGTTCCTCCCAGCACTTAGCGCAGAGCCTGCCACGGAGAAGGCGGCCACGCAGCGTGGGCAGAATGACTGTTGTATTGTACTCAGATCCTTACCTGTCAGTGGAGTATCTTATAGTTGGTACCAGTTACAGCACATGTGCTATAAACTGCCTATTGTACCTTGTGCTTTACTGTAAATACTCAAACCAGTGCTGTTTATAGTTTACTCTGTCTCTGTTTCTGTCTCTCTCCTAATGAACATTCAACTACTTGTACCTTGTTTTCCTTCAAAGAAAAGTTACATAATAATTGGTTGTTTACAAACCTATGAGAAAAATCAGGCTGTTTCAACATGATGTATGGGCTTTTAAAGAGCCATTTCGCATGAAATATGAATTTTTAGAATTATGACTTCATTAAAAATAAACTCTGTCTTTTCCTATATTATATGTCTTGTCCAACGAATGACAGGCTATAGAACTTGTTAAATCCCATACACAGTGAATTTGAGCCTTAACGACAACAAAAAATACATATTAAATATAAAACTCTCAAAAATCTGCGTAATTTGCTAATTATTCTGTTCTGTGTTATGCTGCAAATCTTACTTGGGGGACTGCATTAAAATATGAGGACAGTTTTTATAACATTAAACCAGAATGTAATTTGGAAACCGAACATGGATTCATTTATATATAAACAGAGGGAACACTGAGGTAACTTTTGTAAGCCTGCCCAACTCCCCTAGGAAGGAAGGAGCAGAATGGCCCAAGGCAACCAATGCTCTAGTATTTAGAACCTGCTCTGCTGACAGATGATCAGGCTGACATATTTGGTCCCGACTGACATTCCCCACCCTGTACATCTATATTAGATTTAGATCACCAGGCTAAGCCACATCACAGCTGGATGTCTGGAACCTATGACTAGATGGGCGCCTGTTCAGAAAAACCTGAACCTTTCAGGCACCACTGAATTTGCAGTCAGTCACATGTGCGCAGTGATAGTTCTGCTTTGGGAAACTGATCTCTGGGAAACAAAAGCTACAGTCTCATTTTTGCTTGGGATGTTTTGAAGTACATCTGATTTATTTTAATGGCAGGCACTGAGAAAAGGATAAAAGTCATGGTATTAGGGTCTCTGTATACCAGGTCGGGGACACACCAGTGTTTAAAACACTGTGGTTCCGAGAACCCTGGTCCCTCAAATCTTCATCATGTGAAGTTGCCTGCTGATTTGGGAAGACCAGAAGACTCTAGAGGGCCATGGGTAACTCCTTTTGGTTTATGATCATGTCGGCCATTGATTAAGTTTCATAGAGACTTTCCACGTTAGCAGCAGAAAACGCAGTTCATCTTTCTTAGGACAACTAAGGTATGATCTGTCTCTTTTGCTCTAATCCCTCAGCTTTATTTTTTTTTTTTTGTGCCTTGTGATGAACTCTATATCCCACCTGGCCAGAGGGAATTTCTGAGCCTCTATGGAATAAAAATGCAGTCACCATATAGGGTATCCTCAGAGGAGGAATATCAGTGATGCCCAGTTCCTCAGGCAATATTTAACTTCATTTGCAGTGATCAGTCAGCTATAATTATACCCATGGTACCAAATAATTCAGAATGAGCAGCCCCCACTTAGGCAATGTGAGGTTTGCTTGGCTCTGATATTTCATTTCTCTCCATGTGGGGGAATATGTAGCTCTCTAAAGATATAAAAATTAATTTAGTCTTGATTCATATTTTACATTTACTTGCATATTTATTTGAACTCATAAAAAGTGTATTGACATAATTTAGAAGGTGAAGAGCTAAAATACATTCCAAATAATGACCAAAATAGTGTGGGAAGTAGCTTAGAGAGCTTCCAATCAAAATTACTGTTATGCATATTGCCATATCCTTCTTCATAAAATCATATCCCTTCTCAAAACTACACCTTCCAAGAGGTGAATTCTTGAACTATCTGTTCTGCAAGGTGTCAAACATGAAGATAAATTAAAGTAAGAAGGGCAGCCAACTAGAAGGAAGAGATATAAATGTACAAACAGGACACTTCTACTAGAGTCTCAGGCATTCAGGAGGTCCATAATCTTCATACAAATATATAAAATTTTTAGTGAGCTATTTTCATTTTAATCCATTCTCTTCCTCTTCAATTCTTCACATCAAGCCTGCAAAAGAGAAACCAAAGGGAAGCTTAGTTTAGTTTTCATGAGATATTTTTAAGGGCAGCTTGTAAATCAGTATGATAGGTGCAAGTCAAAATCGAACTTGGACAGTTCAGCTCTCAATTCAATGAATATAAAGTGAACGAGTAGAAAGTGTGACCATGAACTTTGACTATATTGATTCAAGTAATTTCAAACTAAATTAGGACGGCTTCCTTCTGAAGGATTAGAGTATGGTGCTCACCTTATTTTTATGACTTGCAAGACCTTCGGTGACTTCTGGTCAATTTGCAATCATGGCTATAGTTCTACACCCCTCCCTGTATTCATCCCCATGGCAATGACACCTTTTAGTGTCTGCTGTTATGGGTAGGGTATAATTCCTCATCTCTTGAGTTTGGCCACGTGACTTGTTCAGCCAACAAGATGAGGCCAGAATGGTGGTGTGCCAGTTCTGAGCCTAAGCCTCAAGAGGTATCACATGTTTTTGTTTACTCTCCTGTGCTTCTGCCATTGCCATGAGCAGGTGCACCCAAGCTCGCCTGCTGATCCCAAGAGGAGGACAAGAAACATGTGGAGCAGAGCCATCCTGGCTTACATATCCCAACGAAACCCCATCTAGCCCAGAGCCCCCAGCTGCCTCAGATGCATAAGTGATCTCAGTCTAGACAAGAAGAGCCCCAAACATAAGAGCCAGAATAAGAAATGGTTTTGTTCTAAGCCATTGGATTTGAAGGTGGTTGGTTATGCAGCAATAGCTAATTGGTATGCTATTTCTTTTAAAAGCTCTTGTAGTCAGGCATCATCAGACAGTACTTACACATTCGTTTTCCCTTTTTCATCGGTGTCTATTCATTGTGTGTGATTCCTTGTGTGAACAGGTTTCATTGTGTGTGACTCCTTGTGTGAACAGGTTGAACCTTTTCTAAGAAATGGAATTCTCACATTTTTTAAATCATAAATGGCTGAAGAAAGAAAACTCCACAGACAAGGCTCACCCCTGCTGTGGCAGACACTGTGGCATGGCTCTCTCCATATCCACCCACAGTCACCTTTTCCCTTGCTCTTTACTACAAAGACTGGTCACCAAATACTATACTTCCGAGGCTCTTTTATAGCTAGGGCAGCATGGGACCCAGTTTTTGCCACTGAACCCTGAGGAGAATTCTGCAGCAGAGGTCTTTTAGAAAGCTTTGCTGTCCCGTGTATTTCTTTAGATATTACAAAGCCCATTGTGTCATTTAGCAGCATTGCTGTGATGCAGTTTGTGTTATACTCATTGTTGAGATGAAATACATAGAGGTTCAAAAACCAAAGTGAGTAGCTCAAAGTCTCTTTGCTGGTAAGTAGAAAAGCTAGGATTGGAACTCAGGTGCCCTAACTCAGGCTCCTTCCACTCCAGTCACAGGGAAGGTTGGGATGGTTCTCAAATTACAGGGAAAACAGGAAGGTATTAATGATGGCAGAGCTGAAAAAATTATCACCAGCAGTCATCACAGGCTCTTATATTTCTCTAGCATGTTTTTTCTTTCTTTAGAAACTCAATGTTTTCTCCATGCCACTCACCAAGAGGAAGCAAGATACCACCTCCTTCCCAGCCTAGAATTTCCGGGTGAAATGCATTTTGTTGAACAGCTACTCCACAGCCTCATCCCAGCCTGTTTCTGACCACTTTCTATCACACACCCTGCACCGAGTTTGCTGGTCAGTCACTGCTTCTATAACATGACAAGAACCTCCAGGCCCCTCCCTGTTTGCTTATAACTTTTCACTAAGTTCTCCTCCATGCCGCATTGTAATTATTTGTCAATATGCATAATCTCTGTCCTTCACAGCTTTCCTGCCATAGCTGTCCTGTCACTGGGCTGTGACCTTCTGAAGGGTGCAAACTTGTCCTATTCATTTTTACATTCCATTGCCTATCATAGCACCTGACACATAGCAGGGGCTCAGGGCTGATGAGTTAGACCACTGGAGAAGTGAGAATAGGACAAGAACTGGAGCTGGAGTTACAGCCAAACCCACATTCTCCAATGTGAAGCAGCAGGAGTGAGCAGGGGGCTGCCAGTGCAGTAAATCAGGGGTGTTGATTTGATGTGCTACATCCCCATGGTGCTGGCAGGTCTGCCCTCAGCCCCAGCCATAGCCTTATCATGGCTATGTGTGTGCTCAAGCCATTTTACTGCTATGGTCACTGTCCTGGGTGACATATGGCCAGTGTTGGGCTAAGTGAGAGGCCAAGACAAGCTGCCCTTGAAGCCAAGACATTCCGTCAGCTTCTCTGAGCAGCATGGGAGGGGTGATGATTCATTGCAAATTGTCACTTAAGCATGTTCTGTGAGGTGTAATTTTTCTCCAAGAAGCGACCAGACTGTGAAGCACCATCTGTGGCCCAGAAGTGGGAACCATTTCTATGACAGCTTTGATATGGACTTTGACCACCGCATAGCTATGCCAGGTAGTAAATTTATGGCTATACTGAGAAATTTAGGATGAGCCATTTGCAGTGCCTTTTCAGCGACTGTTTAAAAGCCCTAATGTTTCTCATGATTGCTTCAGCTGGTGGATCTCTCAGACTTTGAGTCAGTTTTGAAAACACAGAGAAACCTTTATCCAGTTTGCCTGGATCACTGAGGTGGCTGTATTGCTCAGAAAAAAAACAAAGGCATGGAATTCTTGATGCCATACTGGTCTAAGGGAGCAGTGCTCTTCCCCTTTGTTCACTGTGCCTGTGAGCCAAGGGAAGCCTGGGAACCTGGCTGAAGAGGGGGACACTGGGACAGTGCCATCAGCCTGCACTCTGTTGCGGGGGGGGTTGTGGGAGAACAGCTAGCTGATGGTGATGTGGCCAGTTTTGAATATCTACTATGTGCCAGGCATGCCACCACTGACTTTACACTGTTACCTCACTTAATCTTCAAAGTGAGCCCAATTCTTCCTTATAGAAGGAGCCAGGCAGGAGGCAGCACAGGGAATTGAGGAGTCACTGCAGTTCACTTTCTGCAGACCACCCTGTACTCACTCCCCAGCTCCCATGTCCCTCCCAGGTCCCAGAAGAATTCCAGAGGGCTCAGCAACCTTGGACACAGGACGCTGCTGATGGATAAGGTCACACAGCGTCCTTCCAGAAATGCAAAGCCCCCCAGAGGACTAGCATTTCTCTCCTTGGCCTCGTGGGACTCAGTGTGTACTCAGATCGGTTGTATGTTACTGAAATACAAGAATCCAGGAATCCAGAGACCTGGGTCAGGGCTCGAATTTAGAAACGGGAACAATGGGAAGGGATCCAGAGCTAATATTGCTCAGGCTGGAAAGCTCACTTGTTTGTCAGGTTGTTGGAATGCAAGTGTGTTGGGCGGTATCCCAGGCCACACTGCTGTGCTGCCTAGACACCAGCTGTCAGCTATTCTCCTGTGTCCTGTTCTCCCATAGGGGACATTTGTGAGAATGAAGGGAAATGCAAGACACCCTGCTGAAAAGTCACTCTCCAGGTACCCCAGACACCTTTTGTACCCAAAACAAAAAGACACAGAAGCCCCACTTGTAGTTTGGGAAAGGCTCACCTTGGCTGGTACACCCAATACCTGCCTGTGTCACCCTAAGTCCAGGCTGAGGAGCATGTGATGTTTATGCCTTGCCATGACCCATTTATAGCTGGGTTACTCATAGTCGCCATGGCCCCACATACATCATTTAGGAAATAGATTCCACTCAACACTTGTCTGCATTTCGTCCTTTCACCAGACTCTCGAGGGCAGTGCAATGATTATTTCCTCTTACGTGGTGCTAAATCATAGAGCCATAAACACAGTGACACTTAAAAGTAGTCGAGAAAAAGGCCATGCTTCATGTTCTGTCCAGTTCCATATGCAACGGTCGGCCATGCACCCAGAACAGTTTGGAGTTTGTTAGAGGGCATTTGCGGAGCACTCTAGTTTTTGAAGCACATTCACACACATTGTCCCATGCAATCATCATGAGCACATCATGAGGAAGGCAGAGCAAGCCACGAATAAGACTCCTAGGGAACCTCACACACCAAGGTCAGAGGACAGGAAGTGCGCAGCCTGAAATTGCACCCAGGCAACTCCAAACTTAGAACTATCTCCGGTATCCCAAATAGCCACTCAGAAAGTAAAAGGAAGAAAACTCTAAGTAAAAACTTTAAACACTTTTCTTAAGCTATAAAACATCCACCAAAATTGGCTTCTGTGCTCATGAAGCCCTCAGTGGCTAACACAAAAATTGAAATGTTTCAACCAATACCTGCTAAAAGCAGGAAAGGCGTAAGAGTCACAAAGGGCAGGACTTGGGGGGAGGGGATTCTGCACCTGAAGTCGAGATTCCAGTAGTGTTACATGCTGGGTGTGGAGAATTTAAGTCACTTTAAGGCAAAGGCAAGTTGCGTGTCCAAGTCAAATTTCATTAAAATAAGTTCAAAAGGGTTTTTAATCCTACTGTATTGAGAATTTGTTGTATCAGATGTCAAGGCAGAGCTGGGGGCTAGGGGCTGAGACAACAGTGAATTTGGGGAGATCTTGTTAGAGAAAGAGGCATAATCAAGACCACTGATGGACCCTGGTTCTGTGGTCAGCTTCTCTCCATCCCTCAGAGCACAGAGTTCCCTGTTTCTAAAGGGACCACTGGCTTCCCTGGGGAAACACTGACCCAAGACTTCCCTAGCAAGCAGAGCTGAGAAACATCCAGAGGTAGACACAGCGATAAACAAGTCAAGCAGATTGCTCTCTTAACAAGGAAGCTCTCAGAGTTTCTGAAGATAGCGAAAAACCCTTCTATGTTGTTTTCACCTGTGCATTCAAGGCCTAAAGACAATGGTGCTTAGATGAGGAATGCCCAGCATCCTCTCAAAACTGTTAAGCAACAGTCTGCGGCAGCCAAGGGTTCTGGAACATCCAAATGGAAAACCAATACCTTGACATAAAGTTAACAGGACCTATGAAACAATGTAGTCCTCCCTGTCTCTCTCTCCAATAAGGCATCCTGGAAAGCATATTGTCATCGTGATCACCTTACAGCTGATTGACTTTGCTTATTTATTTGGTTTTATAGTAACAACGATGGCAGCAAGTAACCCGAAGACTCGGAATCCAATAAAAATTTGGCCTTTGATGTACCATCAAGCAATGATAAAACTAACTGTCAAGCTTTATAATATTCTAAAACAGTAACACTATTTTCAAAGATAAATAAAACTAGAGCTTTAGTATTGCTCCTCATTTTAGAAATTTGGAAATTAATATCCAGAGGGTTGAACTACTTGTCCAAGGTCACCTAGCTAGTTAATGGCTGGTACAGGATTTAAAGCCTGTCTGGATATCTTTCCCCTACACTAAACTCTTTCGGCACTCGTATAAAGCAGGCATAAATAATCTGTGCATATTGACAGGATATCAGAGTCACCTTGCATGAAAAAGTGATATGTGGAAATATATCTGTAGTGTGTCAATAATTTGACTTAACATTCTTGTGCTTGTGCTAATGAATACCAAAATTTAATTTGTCATGGTAAACATGTCATGTCTTCCCCAATTTTAGCAGGGGTTCTTTTTAATATTTATAGAGTAAAATTCACAAATCTTAAGTAAACAGCTCAATGAATTTTTTTAATATGTATATACCTATGTAAAGCTTTTATTTTTACATAGCTCTTAAATACTACTGTATATGCCAGTATATCCTCAAGGTTTTGTTTGTTTGAGAAAAACTAGTTCCAGGAGATAATAAAACAAGTTTCACTTTTGAAAGAAAGGGCAGAGGAGAAACTTTCCATGGTCAGATCAGTTGAGAAATGCTGGGTTAAACAGAGAAAAACATTTTCTCAGTTTTAGGGCTCCTCGAACTTTTAAATATCCAAATGCATATTGTGGTTGGGTGTGGGGACAATACCATGAAGACTTTTCCAAATTTAGTCAATCACTGAGCCATTTTTCCAGTGTTCTACTGTTTGTGTTTTTTTTTTTCGTTTATCATTCATTGTATCACAAATAGTCTGTTTTATCAGATGGGTACACCAGAGTTTACTTTAATCAAATCCTTTTATTGGACACTTAGGTTCTTAATCAATTGTGCTATCATAAATTAAAACTTTTCCACATGAACATTTGCTTTAGGATGGCTCCCAACGAGACCTAAGTGGGTTGGGCCTGTCTCCATTTACAAAGCCCCACGCCCTCATCCTTCAGGCCAACATACCACCTGCTATACAATGGACACTCAATATCTATGGAGAGAATGAACAAGTGTCTATTTCATATCATTTTCCACTCATCTTTGTGAATTTTATAAGAGGAAAATTGATAACCCTGTTTCATTGAGTGTCCCTTTGATTACGAGTGAGGCTGTACATTTTCTCATGCTTCTCTACTAATTACACATCCACTTTTGAGAATTGTGAGCTCATTTCCTTTATCTGTTTATCTATTAAGGTGTTAGTGTTTTGCTTCCCAATTTGCATGGACTCTTTACATAATTGTACATTTCATGCAAAACAATTTTCTTGATAGAATTTTCTATTTAATGTTTTTTCAAGTACAGAGTCTTTTTTTTAATTAATAAGGTTTTGTGGGATGATTTTGATAGCTTTTACTTCTTTGAAATGCTATCTGGGGAAGCTTAATCAATGATTTCATTTTTTTCCACAAATCATTCCAACCATTATTTTAAAAGTTACTTACAGACAAATATTAACTTTTGAAGCCATTATTAAAGGACTTTAATTTTATCATCTTAAAAGCGATAGGAGGTTGCCCTGGGCAGGTAGCTTAGTTGTTTAGAGTGTTGTCTTGATACGCCAAGGTTGCAGGTTCAATCCCTGGTCAGGGCACATACAAGAATCAATTCCTCTTTTCTTCCTCTTATTCTCCTCCTCCTCCTCTTGCTCCTCTTCCTCCTCCTGTTCATCCTCCTCCTTCTTCTTCTTCCTCCTCTTCCTCTTCTTCTTCCTCACCCTCTTCCTCTTTTCTCCTTCTTCTCTCTCTCCTCTCTCTCAAATCAATAATTTTTTTAAAGTGATGGCAGATCAAAAAAGAAAGATGTTCATGGAAAGGAAAGAAGCATCACTTTGAAAATGTGGAGTCTAGTTTATAGACTATTATAAATCACTCTCAAACTTGTGGGGTACTTTTTTTTTAACTACCCAGAGCAGGAGCTCAAATTGGCTGCACCTTAGAATCACCTAGGGAGTTTTTAAAACTCCCAAAGCCCAGGCTGCCCCAAACCAATGACATCACAGTCTCTGGCTCTGGGATCAGTATTTTTTTAATCAGTATTTTTTTAAAACCTCCGCAGGCCTTTGATGTGCAACCACAGTTGAGAACCACTGGCCTAGAGGCAAGCGTTTGTCAGATGTCTTGTTAAACTGCAGATTCTGACTCGAGAGGTCAGGGGTGGGTCTGGGATGGTTCATTTCTAGCAAACCTGCAAAAGGATGCTGTTATCGATCCATGCACCATGCTTTGAGAATCAAGGGTCTAGAGTAGTGGTTCTCAGTCGGGGGCACTGGGTGGTATTTTGCCCCCCCTAGTGGACATTTGGCAATATCTAGAGATTTTTTTTGTTATTACAACCAGGAGGAGGGGGTGCCAGTAGCATCTTCTGTATAAAGGCCAGGGTTGCTCTAAGCATCCTACAGTAGTACCTAGGATAGCCCCGCCCCAAAGAGCTATCGGCCCAAATGTCTATAGAACCGAAGTTGAGAAAAGCTTCTGTAAAAGAAAATGATTCCAACCCCTAGGTGGGACAGCTGTGTGTTCTGGTGTGAGGAGTGGCCCCTTCTGGGAAGCATTTCTCATAAAACATATGAGTAATTTTCTGATCAACTTTAATGAGACGAAGAGTCCCTTCTGGGAAATTAGATTTACCTGCCTAACTAAATGAGCCTTGTTACGGAGTTTAATGACCACTTGTACCTGACCACTGTTACCTAACCAAATTTTTTCCTATTCTAAGTTTTTGAACTGGCATTTTGAAGCCTCTTTAAGCAACTTTGAAATAAAGCTTCAGCATGTTCTTATGATCAGTCCATCAGAGAAATTGCTATAAATCCCTTTGTCTTGCCAGTCTCCAGCTGCTGCTCAGGTGGGACCCTGCCTATACATTCAAGTAACGTTACTGAGTGTCTGCTGTGGAAACACTTCAGGACAGGCTCTGCCTTCACATCACTGCTCTCCTGCTCCTCGATGTGTCACCTGGGGCAAGCACTCTTCCGAAGTGGAGGAAAGTAATAGTATCAGGCTCGCAGGACTGTTGCGAGGATAACATACGAAAGCATTTAGTAAGAGGCCTCCTACACAGTAAATACTCAGTAAATGTACATTTACTATTACTGTTATTTTGAGACAAAGGCCCCCCAAAAGATTATAAGTCAACACATCCTTTCCTTCCCTTCTGCCTTCCAACCAAAATTCAGTCTCTGCCATCTTGGCCTCCAGCTGATGGTTGGTGGAGCTCTAAATGGGTGGAGAGAAGAATTAAAAGGAATGAATGCAGTTGAAATTACAGAAGAAAAAAGGGCTGGGACCATCAGCAGATAACTGGGTTTGGGGGAAAGAGTGGAGAAAGATTTGGGCTGTGTTTTGGATGAGAAAATCTTGAGCCGATATCAAGAGATTTTTTAGGTAGTTTTGCTGTGTGTTGTACAACGTAAATATCTCTTAGGTACAGATTTATATTCCTTTCTGAGGCCATTTTTGGCTATCAATTTGTTTCTTTTAGGTGACACTGTGCTTAAGTGGTCTTAAAGGTGGCAACCAGATGCCTGGTATTATTTTGGCTGCATTATATTCCAGAAAATGTCTTAAGCACTATGGACATACTAGTGGACAAGTTGTCCCTCTTCCTGGGACTGAACATCTAGAAGGAAAGGCATAAATAAAATGAGTGAATCCAGTCCTGCATGGTGATGGGTACTGCTGTGATGGGACAGGCACAGGAAGTTGTGAATGCTTTCTCCACTTTAAGGGGCTGTGGAAGAGCCTTTCATAAATAATATTAAAACTGAGATGTGAATGATGGGTAGGAGTTAGCCAGCTAATGGGTAGGGGAGGGGAAATTGGAAAATAATATTCTGAGCATGTCTAAAAGCCTAGAGTCAACATGGCACCTCTATGAACTGGGAGTTCACTAGGTTTAGAGCAAGGAATGCCCTGAGTAGGGAGAAATGCAAGATGGGAACAAACTGGTGAGTCTGAGCCTATTAATGCAGGCCCTAAGGGCAGTGGGGAGCCACTGAAGGATGCTCAGCAGGGCAGCGACATTATCACTTCTGTGTTTTTTCTTTTTTTGAAAGATCTGTTGACTGCAGGGCTCTGGCAACTAAAAAACAAGAAGGAAAGGCTTTGAGGAGTGAAGTGCACAAGTCACTTTGACAGCTTTGGGCCATTAATGCTCCAATTGTTTAGTGAGGTCACCTGTGTGACAGCAACAAGAATAGTGGACAAATGGGGTTTACAAACCTTTCAGGATGAACAGAGGGGTCAAACATCAGAAATTCATAGCACTTGGCCAAGGGCTTTTGCCTGAGGACTAAGACAGCAGGCCCTTCAACCATTAGCAAAGGCCCAGGAGCTCCTCACCGAAGCATTTTAGCTCCAGATCTCAAACTGCCATCAGTGACTTAGGAAAATTTCCACAGGCCACACAAGCATTACTCAGAAAACTAAATACAAGACAAATCACAAGTGACCACAGACGGCTGGGTGGGCACTGGGGACTCATACTGTTCTCACCTGTCAATTTGCAGTACTTTGTGGACTAGGAAGAATATGAGCTTAAATAAAGCAGAAATGGACAGTCTGTCCAATCTCGTGGCTTAATTTATTGAACAAGTGAAGTAAACCTTGGGAGGGAGACGGATCCATTCCTAATGATTTAACCATTAATAAAGCCTTGCTATAAATGGAACTCAGGAGATAAGGTAGCTTGTCAAAGAGCAAAGGAGTGGGCCCCATTAGATAAAATAGGTCAGGCAGGGAAAATGTCATCATATCTCCTGACTGGCTACGTTGATCAGAGATGACAGGTCTTGTCATTTTCTAACTGATCGAAAAGGGAAAGAGAACATACAAGGGGTTTATTTCTTGTTGTTGCCTTTCTCGGAAGTTAGATGTTTCAGAGAGGATCCTGAAAAGAAAAGAACTGATCATACTTATCATGGTTTTGAGTTTTGTGCTTAAAAATCTGTGTGGGTGTGCACATGTGTTTGTGTGTGTGTTTTCAGAAACAAACAGCTCCGTACTTCTCATAGGGAGCTCCTGTGGCTGGATCTCAGTCTCTCTCATTTGGGGTTAATGAAACAGCAAGTTCTGAGGAGGGTGGCCCTTGCATGGGTTTCACTTTTGGTGATACTCTTGGCTTTTCTTTCTTGGTTTTTGTTTTCTTTTCTCTTGTGGTGATTCTTGTTTTCACCCTCAGAACAAGCCAGGGAGAGGGAACAGTGTACAAAAGCTAAAACTGATCCCTCAAACACTGGATTTGCCTTCCCTAAGAGGTTCTGCCTTCTTTTCTCTCCTTTTGGAATACCTTGTCCCTAATGACTCAAGTGAAGAAAAACCTTTCCCAAGTGTTGGGAGTATGGACTTTGTTTATAGCTTGTTTAGTTTATAAAGGCTTCCTTTGAAAAAAAAACAAAAAACAAAAAAATACACTAAGAAAACTGGCTTCACGTTTGGAAATAATCTTTCTAATCTCCCCAAAGATAAGCAACATTTGGTGTTTTAAATAAATATAAGAAACTGGGTGGCGAAGATCAGTAGGGTTGAAAAGCACATACCAAAGTGCTAAGGCTCTGACTGTGGGCAAACCTCCCTTCTCTGGACCTCAGTTTACTCATCAGTTAAAACAAAAGAGGGGTAGGCCACAATTGTGGGCATCCTCCCAGATGGCCCCCAGTGAGCCTTGCCTCCTGGTATTCACACTCCTGTGTAGTTCCCTCCACCACTAGTAGTGCTGACTTCTGTAATCAATAGCATATCACAGAAATGACGGAGTGTGACTTCCAAAGCTAGGTCATAAAAGCCATTATAACTTCTGCCATGCTGTATCTTGGATCACGGGCTCTGGGAAAAGCCAGCTGCCATGTTGTAAGGGCACTCAAGCAGCCCACTGGCAAGGTCCACATGGGAATACACCAAGGCCTCCTGACAACAGTCATCACCAACTAGCCAGCGACCTGAGTGCACCATCTTGAAAATGGATCTTCTGGTCTTAGTCAAGGCCTTAGATGACTGCAGTCCCAGCCAACATCTTGACTGCAACCTCATGAGGATTAACAGGCCAGAAACACCCTGCTCAGCCACATCTGAATTCCTGACCCACACAAACTCTGAGATAATTTTTGTTATTGTTTTAAGCTGCTAGATTTTGGATAATTTGTTATACCGCAATGTGTAACTAATACAGTTGCCTTGGCCAAGCCCAGCTCTTATAATTTATGTTAATGAATAGGTATTATTGTTCAGAATCACAAAAAGTTGGCATTTTCTTTATATCTAAAACCAGATCCTAGCTTTAGGGTAGGACCATGTGGCTTTGGGCATTTCTGAAATGGTGAGTAGCCAAATTCTAGAGACCTGGCATCCTGAGAACTCATGGATCCAGTTTTGTGGAAGCAGGCCAACATAGTGGGCTGACCTATCAGTTACATTTTAGTATATCACACTGAAAAATCCAATTATATTATGTTTGCACCTAGAGACTGAACTTTTTAAAAGAAACTCCAATGGAATGGGGACTTCCTTGGACTCTCCACTTAATGAGTCACTCCAAAGGGTGAAAAAGGAGCCCTGGCAGCTTTTAGAGTGAGATAAATTGGGATAGGAGTTGAAAGTTGCTGAGTTCATGGTTAAAAACCAAGTGACTCCCCAGGGTAAGGAACATATTTGGATAGCAGGGGATAGAGAGAGGACCTACTAGGCTGTGTCTTGGTAGGACTGAGTGACATTGATGGTCCTCTGACCTATGAGAATGTGACTCTACACATTGGCGGCTAGACACATATCTCAACCCTGACAAGGCACAACATACTAACTAGTGGGGACCAGAGTGTCCTCAGCTCCTTCTCAGCCCAATATGACTATTGTTCTTGACTCGTGGCAGTCTGGATAACTTAGCATCTTTTCCCCATGTTCTATCCCAAACAGAGGCTATGCCTCACCATGAGATCACCCTCTGAATAAATATACATCTATGTTGTATGACTTTCCAAGAATGCTTGGCTGTTTTCCACATTTAGACACTTTCATCCCAACAATGTTGACATTCAACGAAAGAAATACTTTTCCAAGCAAGAAAGATTTCTTTCTGACTTGTCCAGGTTGTATCTGAGACACATCCTTTAACTCAGTCTTTCTGCACCAGGTCCTTAGTCTCACCTGCGAGTCTCATGAAATACAGCCATCTCCCAAAGAATTAATTGGTCAGAGATGGGGCTCAGGCAGGTCCAGGTGGTCCTAGTGTTCAGTTAGTGCTTAGGACCATGGATCTAACTGTGCCCAGCAATTTGCTGCTGCCTGGCTCCAGGACTAACTTAACTGGAATAAAAATAAGCCCTTCTCATCCAAAGCCCAAGGCTGGACAACTCAGTTATTCAGAAACTGCCTTCAGTTCTTATGTCATAATATTTGAGAAAAGCTATACAGCTGTGTATTAATCAGCCAAGTCGCTGTGATCCTGGTCCTGTCTTGTACTGGACTTGAAAAGTGTTCAAATTTAGAACCTTTTTTGTGTTTTGCCTCCACTATGTGGACATTTATAACAGTATGCTTGAAGAAAGATTATCAGTCCCAGCTTTTGGTCTCTGCATCTATTTGAAATTTGGTCAGTTTTTCCTTAGAAATATTTACATAGAAATTAGAAAAATGATTCCTCTTCTTCCTTCCCAATCCCTGCATCCAGGGATCTCTTTGTATTATTTCTTACAAATGTGGTGGGCTTAATTTGGCCTGTGGGCCCTGTTTGCCAGCCCTATAGCGTGTAGCAGTGTCAGAACCTAATAAACAGTTACAGAAATGAATATTGTATCAGTACAGTTAAGTGACTGGTAGGAAAGTTGATACCACTGGCAGAATTCCTCATCCATTATATTATGATTGTCTCCGTAATTTACACAGCACATTTCACCCCATGGAGCTTTTCCTGCCTGCTACATAAACAGTCAACCTGGGAAAATGATTAAGAGGCAGACAGCCTAAATTCGAATCTTGGCTGGCCCGCTTTCTAGTTGTGACACCTCAGGGGAAATCACATAACCTCTCTGTGTCTCAGTTATCTTGCCTGTAAAATGGAGCTCTGATGTGTACTAACTCATTTAAGAATCGCAAAGTAAAGTGCTTAGAACAGTATCTGACCCTTGGAAGCACTATTATAAGCATTAATGACTGATGTTTCATTGATACTTCATATATCTGAATTTCAGCAAGGAAATCTACCAAGTTGCTCGCTATACCTTTGGATAATAGCTATAAAACTGTGAACCAGGTGATGGGATAGTTAGGGGATTTTGAATGTCCAGACCTAAACAATCTAGATTGATGGCTCTGGGTCAGCGTGTGTCAAAGTGTGGCCCCCAAACCAGCAGCAACAGACCCTGGGAACTTGTCAGAAATGCAGATTCTCAGGCCCACACCAGACCTACTGATTCCAAAACTCTGATTCTGGAGGTGGGGGCCAGCAGTCTAAGCTTCAGGAGGTCCTCTAGAGATGATGCTGATGCACAAGAAAGTTCAAGAACCACTGCCATAGGCCAGTCTAAATGGTTTCCACTGCTCCAACCCACAGGATGCTGTCCTTGGTGCTGCCTTGTCCTCACTCTTGTCAAGATCTCAGTTGAAGATAGGGACGAGCTTGCTTCTCAAGCTGGCAGATCAGACGAGCAAAGCCAGCCTGGAGGAATAACTACACTTTTGGATACTAGAATGTGGACCTGAAATGATCTCATTGGTTGGAAGTGCCGGCCAATATTCACAAACTTGTTTTGATTTTTAATAGAGATAGCTTTATTTTTACCTAAGACAAGTTTCTAACTCAGCTTTCTTGGCATTTTAATTCCTACATGTTTAGTGCAATTTTCAGTGGCGATCTGGGTATCCAGACACTGTGTTCCTTGGTAGCACTGTGGCCAAGACTACGGGATTGCAGCATATTGATCCCAAGTACAGGAACAATTTCACAATGTCATTTCATAATGTCACCTAGTGAGAAAGGGTGCCACCCTGGAGGGAAAACTGAATCTGCAGTCAATTATGGAGGGATGGCAGGGAGACGGTGAGGAGGTTCAGGGGTCATTTTAATGCAGTTGCATTTGCCACCTGTGCTGATCTCCGACCATTATCAGCTGCTTTGTCTTATCCGGTCCTTGGGCTCTTCTTCCCATGCACTGAGAGTGCCTGCAAGCCAGGGCCTCTGAGACCCGCTCAGCTGGTGGTGTGACCTGCTCCTGGCAGCAGAAGCAGATGTAAAATTGGCCCATAATTGGATGGGATTTTGCTCAGAATGGCTCCCAGGCTCCCTCTCTCCCAGTAGATAACCAGCAGTCAACTTCATATATGATTCTATAGGGAGTCTGGGATGCCATTGCTTGGCTGTTGGTGACAATGAAGGGCTGTCTGGAAGAGTTGACCTTTAGGGTGATGATTTGGGGGCATCTTAAAGTGAAGTTTTACCCAAGCTCATTTGTTTGGTACCTGGTCTTTCTGAAATTAACACATTTCAACCTGATTTTCAAATCTGGATCAAATCAGTGTGCACGTGTGTGTGTGTGTGTGTGTGTGTGTGTGTGTGTGTTGTATGTTTATATGTATGTGCATAAAGGACACAGTATGATTTTTTTTAATTGAGCAGCAATAAAACAGTAAATAGTCCTGGCTGGTGTAGCTCAGTGGATTGCGCGTCAGCCTGTGAACCAAAGGGTCACCGGTTCGATTACCCTGTCAAGGCACATGCCTGGGTTGCGGGCCAGGTCCCCAGTAAGGGGCACGCGAGAGGCAACCACACACTGATGTTACTCTCTCTCTCTCCCTTCTTCTCTGTCTAAAAATAAAATAAATATAATCTTTAAAAAAGAAAACAGTAAATAGAGATGTAAATTGAGATAGTACATTTCCTTTGTAATATATCTATAGATAGAAGAGGGTAGATTAATCCTAGCTATCTTTCTATGTCAGTGAGAAAAGCCCTTCTGGGTAGAAGCAGAGCCATTATCTGTTCAGGTCTGGACCATGGCACAAGCTGTGATTAAGGCCACCCTGGCACCACGATAGACTGCATGGTGATTTCGCTTTTCTGATTAAAAGGAATCACACCCATTTCTTATAGATGGACTTAACTAGGCTTAATTAATAATTATTCTTAAAATAAACTTTCTCTGGGGAGAGACGAGGATACATCCCATAGTCTTCTGCCCTGTGTGAGGTTGGAAGTCACATAAGAATGAACTGCAAATTCAATCCCTGCCCTACCTGAGACAACTATTGTAAGCCTTGAGAGCATGAACACAGAAGTACTTTGGAATTCATAAAATCAACTGCAAGAACTTGTTAATATTATTGCTACAATTAGCCTCAAGTTAGATGTGATTTTGTTTTTTGCCATGAAATTCCAAATTAGCCACTGTTTCCTCTTGACTGGCTCATGATGTACCCTTAAGTGGTCATTTCACAAAGTCTCCAAGCTACCATCTTCTTTGACACCTGTATACTGCATAGCAGACATTACTTTATTATCAAATTAAGTAACACCAGAAGGAGGGAGTAGACACTTCTGGAGAGTAATAATAGCTGAAAATTAGGTGTGAATGGGGCATAAGCCAGGACAAGATGTCATAGAGAAGACATCTAGGGTACTTCTGAATGTTTTGATCAACGTGGATCTTGTTTTAGTTCTCCAGTAGTGCATAGTCTGTGTACAAAAGGTTGCTAAAATGTGAGATACCTCTTTTTGGCCACTGAGCCCATTCAAAATGCTCAGTATAATGGTGTCTGAAATGGCTTGTTTCACTTTTCCGTGACAGGAAGAGAATGGCAATTTGACTCACCAAATATTTCTTACTGATTTTCTTTGGAAACAGTATCTGCTGCAGGTTTGCAAAAATGGGACTGCAGTGCCTCCTCCAGGACAAAGAGTGTACTTGCAGGTTAGAAATCCTCTCACGACTGGTTTAAGCTCAAAGGATTCATGGTAGGTGGTGACTGAGGAAGAGATCTTCCCAGGTGCTTCGAATGCTTCAGTGAGCTCATTTTAGTCACAATTAGTGGGTTTTCATTTTCGGTGAGCTTTTTCATATTCCATGGAGAAACATGTAGAGCTATTCTTTAGAGAGTATTTCCTTCAAAAACCAACCAACCCCTACCCTTGAAGAAAGGGGCAGAGGGCATCAGCAAGTTGTGGGGAAAACAAAGGGAATGAACACTTTTTAGATGCCACTTTATGCCAGGTGCCCCATTTAAGTCAACTCACTCTCATTATGGCTTCCCATCAAGATTGATATTGTCATTTCCACTTATAGATGTGGCTCAGAGTGATCAGGAACCTGTCCGAGGACACACACATAGCTGGAAGCGGAGCACAGGTGTGTCTGCTCTATCCAGCACATCGAGTGCCCGTTGTCATTAATTAAGTTCCTTCCAACAGTGACATGCTATTGTTAGTAATCATAATAGCTAGCACTGTACTGAGGACTTTATATACACTATGTAATTTGGTGTTTCCCAAATTCAGCACTGTCGACATTTCCTGTGGGCACTGTCCTGTGCATTGTGGGATGTTTAGTGGCAACCCTGGCCTGTACCCACTAGATGCCAGTAGTACCCAGCCAAAAATGTCTCCAAACATTGCTAAATGTCCTTGGGATGGAGAGCAAAATCACCCTCATGAGGTGGGTACTTTTATCATTTTTCAGGAAAAGAAACAGCAATTATGCCATGTCACAGACCAAGGGAATATCAAAGCCAGGACATGAACCTGTGCCATAATCGCCTCTAAAGTGTATGCTCTTCAACCTTTGTTCAGTAGAATATCTGTTTTCCAACATCCTGTGTAGAGTCCTCATCACCTGTATTCCAGAGGCTGTGTCTTGTTTCTTCTTCATTCCTGCTGCAGCCATTATGTACTGACGTCCCCTCTCACATCATCACTCAGCTAGACTGTGAGGTCCTTGAGTGGGGTTGTTTTGTATCACCTATATCACCTACCTCTAATGTCATAGTGCCTGGCATATAGTGGGTGCACAGATGCTCCCTTAAATGAGTGAATTCATTCCAATACTTTAATCCTTCCCATTCAAATCTAGTTCACACTGTGAACTTGCTTTATAAAGAAAAAGGTTAATTTGGCCAAGGTAAATTCCAAGTATCTCATGTGCAAAATGATTAGGAAGTAAACATTAATTTAGGCTGAATAAATGTATGTTTGAACACTAGAATGTAATAAACCTGTTTGGTAAGTTTTCAGGAATTAATCATTGCCCCTGAACTAAAGGGGAGCCATGATTGCTATCGTTTGTATACAAAACAGGGAACCAGGCAGGAGCCAAGCAGTGAAATGTTTATTACTTGTTAAGGATTTGGCTGTGCCTGCTAAACGTCAGGACAGGTCTTTTGGGGTGGAAGAAAGTGCCACCATCCTTTCTACAGAAGGCACCCAATGACTTCTGGGCAGTAAGATATGCTTGCTTTCTGATGTTTTTTCTGCAGTGAAGATACAGGGTTCTGAGCAGCCTTTGTGCCACCTGCCGGGATAAAAGTGATTCCAATCTGTCTACTGCTAAATAGAAATTTCCCTCGGTGAGAAGCCAGTTGACCAATCCCGCCTGGGATTAAAGCAGCCACCACCTCACCATCTGCATACAGCCCTAAACCAGAGGGTGTGGGATGATCAGTTCACAGGCAGGGAGCGGTGGCAAGGGAATACAAGTGAAATGTGCAAGTCTCAATCTGCTCCTCCTGATTCCTTCTCCTTCTCAAATGCCACAACATGTGGAGGGAGTTCAAACAAGCAGCGTTGTCACGATGCTGCCAAGCCTGATTAGACAGCTTGGAATTTACTTCTCTGGTTTGCTGTGTGGGCTGCACACAGCGTGAGCGAGAATGAGAGAAAAGGCTTCATGGGTAGGAGACGGCTGTCTCATGATGACACAGAGCCGCCTGCCAAGCCCTCCCTCATCCTGCTCATCCCACTCATCCCAAGAGCACAGGCAGGCTCTACAGAGGTCTGGTGTTCCTCTGCTGCAGTTCTGTCAGCATCGGACCAGGTCCCTGTCACCCCAGCACTGCCACACCCGCTGCTGTTCTGTTTCTCTCTTCTCCTCTGCCTTTCCTTCCTTTCCTTCTCTTCCTTTGCCTTTCTCTCAGCCTCTCTCTCTTTCATGCTTTCTCTGACATTTAAGGACATTAACCCTTCCTTTTTTCAAGACTTAAAAAGAGCAAGTTATTTGTGCTTCCATGCTATGTGTTGCCTATTCAACTGGATCCTGGTTCATATGTGTATCCCCCAAACTGGCATCCTCAGCGCCTGGTGCATATTTTATGCTTAATAAATGTTAATTGAATGAATGAATGCATGTATGAATGAATAAATAAATGAATGAATCAATACACCAACATGTCAGAGTTGTGGTATCACCTCTTTGTGGAGGTGACAGTTTTGCAGTCTCTTTAGCCTTTGCTTGTTTGACCTAACACAGTGAACTATTTGCAAAGCCTGGAAGACTACAACTAAAAGAACATTTTTTAAAAATGCAGTGGGTTATAGTGATTGAAATAACTGGCTGTGGAGATTGACAGATGATGGTTTGTATCTCACCTCTGTGACTTACAAGCTGGGTGAACTTGGTCAAGTTACGTAAACTCTCTTGGCCTTCTTTCCCTGATAAATGAAATGGGCATCATAGTATATACCCCACACGGTAGGCATGAGGAGCAAATTAAGTAACATATGTGAAATACAAGATAAGATGTCAGGCATATCATGAGCACATACTAAATGGCTGTGCTGATGATGACAATAAATATGATGGCATTGATGTTGGTGATTACTTATGCTTAACATTAACATTCTAAAAAACTTGATAAGATGCAGAGGTAACCTACCACTTTCTAAAATATTTGAGATTAAAAAAAACCTACAAAAATAGTTGTGTTTAAGGCCTAATACTATAACCCAGGAATATTACATATAGACTTATACCATAAATATATTTAGTTTACCAATTGACAAAAGAATCATATTTAAGCGTGCTTTATTCCTAACTCTCTGATTACTGTGAAGATATTATACAAATTCAGCAATTAATTACTATTCTCTTTTATTAATGTTTTGATTTCAGTAAAATGCAATGCATTGATTGCTTGGAAAGGAAAGTTTACAAGTTGGTCCTAACATCAACCTTTCAAGTAGATAAATCGGGGTTACCCACTCTCAGCACTACTGACATTTGGAACTAGTTACTTCTTTGGTGTGGGGAGCTGTCCTAGGAATTGTGGGTCATCTACTAGCAGCCCTGTTGTCTCCCCACTAGATGACAGTAGCAGCTCATATCTCCCCCCAGTTGTGACAACTCAAACCTCAGATTGTCTTCAGACATTGCCTCCCCCCACCACCTGCCAACCACTGAGATAGGGTAATGAGTTCCAATGCATTGGGAGCAGGATAAGTGCCAGCCATAAATGTCCTTTAACCCATGGAAATCTATGTGCCAGTGTACAAGGTTCTACGGAATTCGGTCCTGAGTCACCTCAGTCTTCTACCAAGATGGCTAGAGTAGAGGTACTTCTCTGATCTCGGGCGTACTCCCTAAAAGCTCTCTCACCAATTCCAACTCCCCCTGAAACCATCCAGGTAGCTTCTGTGTGTTTGCTGTGGTGAGGTTCTTAAAACAGCTACCACAGTCAGCTTAAAGGCCCCTTACGGTCATCCTCAATAATATTTAAGGCCACACAGGCTATAACCAGGGCCTAGAACAACAACATTGCCAGGCAGAAAAACAAATGAATAAAGCCTTGATGCAGTTCAGAACCACTGCAGAACCCATCTTTATCCTAACCAAGTGGAGAGCAGGAAGAAAAAAAAAGTGTCACAAATCAAAAGAAATGTGGCTTCATTAAAGAGTAGGGAATCTCAGCATAAAAACATTTCCTTTGAAGAAAGTGAATACAGCTTCTGTAATTGGGTCAAAGCAGGGAGCATTTCAAAATTGAGGACAAAAAAATTTCCAGCAAATCACAGAGAAGACATTTGGAGAAGGTGTTGAGTTTCTTTTTTTAAGTTTAGTTCTGTGGAAAACAATAAATATGTCCTCTGTCTTCTGGCAGATGGAAAGAGTTATGAAATCATGATAAGTCAAAGACTATGAGAAATAAATCATCTTAATTCTGAAGGCTGCAACGCAACATAAAAAATACTTTTATAGCAAATGTAAAGTGGAAAAGATAGGAAACCATATAAGTGCTATGAATGATGCTATGTAAGAAAAAAGTAAAAGGAGAGCCACGTCCCATTTACTGAGTATTTAAATTTACCCCATCCCAGGAGCTGTGCCTGGATAGAATTTTTTTATTTTTATTTTTTAAAGATTTTATTTATCTATTTATTTTTAGACAGTGGGGAAGGGAGGAAGAAAGAGAGGGAGAGAAACATGAATGTGTGGTTGCTTCTCAAGCAGCCCACACTGGGGACCTGGCCCGCAACCCAGGCATGTGCCCTGACTGGGAATCGAATCAGTGACCCTTTGGTTCACAGGCCATCCCCAATCCACTGAGCCACACGAGCCAAGGCTAGATATAATTTTTAAGATACATCTCCCTAATGCTTCACAAGTACCTTATCAGGGAAATGCTATTTTCTGCCTTTAGTGAAATGAGGAAATAGAGACATAGAGCTGAAAGTTGCAAAGGTAGAAGTTAAAGAGACCAAGTCTTCATGACCCCAAATCCCATATTGTTAGTAATTTTGTTGTATTGTATCTCATATGTAAGCCTAGAGGAAAAGATTGGAGGAAAGCCAAGTGAGTACTACACCAAAATGGTGATCTTATGGGCAATTACTTAATTTCCCAGCTTCTGTTACTTTGTTATAATGTTTATCTGCCATTTGTGTAGATATGATTGTTTAGGATAATCAATGGCATGTTTCCCACATATAGAGTTGCTCATATTGATTTGATTGGTTGGTTATTTATTTGAGATCTTTCTTCTTTTTTAAATGAAGCCATTTACAACTATAAATTTGCCTCTAAGCACTGCTTTTACTGCATCCCACAAATTTGGTATGTTCTGTTTTCATTTACATTGTCTCTAAACTATTTTCTAATTGCTGTTGTGATTTCTTCTTTGGCTCATTGGTTATTCAGGAGTGTGTTAAGTTCCACAACTTGTAAATTTCCCAAACGTCCTTCTGTTATTGACTTCTAATTTCATTCCTTTGTAATCCAAGAGTGTACTTGGCATGATTTTAATCCTTTTAAATTTACTGAGACTTGCTTTATGGCCTAACATATGGCCTGTTCTGGACAATGTGTCATGTGCACTTAAGAAGAATGTGTCCTCAACTGTTGTTGGGTGGTTGTTCAGGTCTTCTGTTTCTGCTATAGAGCGAATGTTTATGTCCCCTTGAAATTCATATATTGAAGCTTAACCCCCAATGTGATGGTACTTGGAGGTGGGACCTTAGGGAGCTGTTTAGGTCATTAGCATCTTTATGAAAGAGACCTGAGAAAGCTCCCTTGCCTCTTCAACCATGTAAGGACACAATGAGAAGGTAGCCATCTATGAACCAGGAAACAGGTCTGCCAGAGCCTTGATACTGGACTTCCCAGCCTCTGGAAATGTGAGAAATAAATTTCTGTTCTTTATAAGCTACCCAATCTATGATATTCTCTTATCGCAGCTCAAATGGACTAAAAGTTTTCTTGTTGATCAGCTGTCTAGTTGTTCTATCCATTGTTGAAAATGGGGTTTTAAATTCTCCTGCTATCATTGTTGCATTGTCTATTTCTCCCTTGACTTCTCTCAGTTTATTTAATGTATTTTGGGGGTCTGTTGTTAGGTACTAAGTGCACTTCTCATTAAGTGTCTGAGTACATCAATTTGTCCTCCTGCCCACACGCTCAGAATTAGCCCTTGAATCAGCAGGAATGATGGTGATGCATAAAGCTTAACATTTAAGAGTAATGAGAACCTTAAGTTCTCCTCGATCAGAGATGCCATCTCTGTGGATTACTGGTTGGTAAATATGTCTAATCTCAACATAAATGTTCTTTGAAAAATAAAGTCAAAGAATTCTTGAAAATGAAATGATTAAATGCTTTTATAGCTTTTTATCCCTTTTTAAGGAATATGAGTTAAACTTGACATTTTCCATAATTTTTCATTTTTCCAGAAGAATAAAATTATTATCAATGAATTAAAGCCATACTTCTGAGCCCTTTACTGGTCATGATCAACAAGTTTACCTTCAGCCCTTGAAAGAAAAGCTAGTCTTGCTTTGAAGTAATAATCTCCCTGAGAATACACGTCCTTGGAAGTCTACAAAAACACATTCCTCAGGGACATCAGACTTGTTGTCAGGGTACCAGCAACATTCTGCAGACATATCTTGTGTGCTCAAGATGTTCCCCAGCCTTTAAGGAGCTACATTTTGGCATTATGAAGAACATATAAACAAGAAAAACAATATATCACTGTAGAAAGCATTATAACAGCATAAACAGAAGATGCCTGGGACAGGGCAGAGTGCTAGAGGGAGAAAGCACAACTTCCCCAGCAGGGCATTATAATGGTTCTTTTCAGACTGACAGGATACAGATTCAAGGCTGGTTGGCCAATGTGGGGTATGAAATAGAGACTAACTTGAGAGCACAGGACTGCATATGGGTACACAGGAGTTACAGATCATTCCAACTCAATCTCACTTATTGACCTATAGCAGTTTTTCTGAAAGTATGGTCCAACACCCACTGTGTATCCTCAAAAGACTTCCTGATACAAAAATGCGAGTTTTCCCCAGTTCTTAAAGGCAAATAGAAATTAATTCCATAGATTTCACTTTATACATGGCCAAAAGCCACTAAGTGATTTATTAAGAATCACTAAAATTTTGCAGTTTCTGAAACCATGGTTTAGTACATAATCATGAAGTCTGGCTACTACACAACATTCGACCATGCCGCAATGTCCAACACAGACAGAAGAAATTCCTGCAACTTCAGAATGACAATTTCTTTTGAGCACCTCATCAGTCCCAAGGCTTTCAATTGCTGCTATTTTTGTGTTCATTAACATAATTGTAGAATTGTTCTTATGGTTTACCTTAGTTAATCATTTTGCCTGTAATTATTGCATTGCTATTACTTTGATGTTTATTTTGTTCCTCTCCAATTTATTATTACTGAATTATTTTACCACTGGGAAAAGAGAAGAGATGGTGAGGGCAGGTTGTGGCATATTGTTTTGTTCTTCCCCAAAAGTTTAAGTATTGCCCTAGAGGAACTGTTTGGTCTCACCTAGCTGATGCATCAGTGATGCTCTGGACATACCATACACCCAGAAGCAATCGCTGAGACTGTGTTTAAAACCATTCTATTCCTGCCATCTCCTTGAAATTATCCCTGGTCCCAAATCATCATGAATTCCTCTTCTCTTAAGTCATAACATTGTTTAGCTCAATTGCCTATGTGTTAAGTAGGTCATAAACAGCGGTGGGATATCTTGAAACACTGAACTGCTATCTATTTCTTGAATTACCTACCTTTTGAAGTATTTTATTTTATTTTTCTACCAAGACTTAAGTATCCTGAGAGCAGGGACCCAGTTTGACATATATATATATATCTTAGCATGAAATGAAGAAGGAGTCTATGATACGGAAGCTAGTTACAGAGGTTCTTTACTGGCTACCTGTGATCTGTTATGAAGTTTAGGAGGCAGCAGAAGTAGACACAGAGTCTACTAGACACCAACCCTTAGCAGTTTTCCATGTTCTCCAGAATCCTGTTTATGAAGTCTGAGGTGGCATCTACTGCAGCTACAAGCAAACCAGTTGACAGTGGCTTCTGACAGTGGACACGAGGGATTCCTGATCATGCAACAGAACAGCAAGCATGGGAGCATCGGAGGGTTCTTGCTTTTCCAACATTGCTGCTGGCACTGTCTCTTCATCTAGATTTGCTTAAATCACCATTTGACCACCTTAAGTCACAACCAGGAGAATCCTGAGAGGTATGTGGCTGAAGCACCCTTCCTTCCCTGCTCTGTGCCTATTCCAGCCTGGATTAGGGCCCCATTTGGGATACTCCTGTATCTCTTGGTCTTGACTCAGTGTGTGCTGTCTCCATGTTGCCTGCTTCTGGTTCCTGATTGGGTACAGGCAATAAGTCCTTTGCCACAAGCCATGAGTCCTGATTCCTAACTGGCTAGTCCATTGGCATTTCTGGTCCTTGTCCCATAATGTTTTTAATTGATTTCCACAAACAATTCTAGCCATGACACAGAGCATGGAAATAATCTAAAACTTGCTTAAAAAGAGGCACTGATCTTGGCTAGAAGGAGATACTGCTCCATTTTATATATAAAGTGCTGTAATCAGTATAATCTGGACTTTGAGCCTTGTGTCTTGTAGTTTTCCCAGTGTTTGGCACTATGGACTTATTCACTCAATCTTGAAACAATGAACGATCAAAGATGGAGGCATAGGTAGATACACTTTGTCCCCTCATACAACCAAAAGAAAGACAACAATAAATTTAAAAACAAAAAATAAGCAGAACTACCATAAAATCAAACTATATGGAAGTCCGACAACCAAGGAGTTAAAGTAGAAACATTCATCCAGACTGGTAGGAGGAGTAGACATGGGTAGCCTGGACAGATAGGAGGCATGGCAAGGCAGCAGCTGGAGGACTGAGCAGTCCTACATTTGCATGTGGATAAACCAGGAAGAAAAACTGGGGAGTGAGACAGACTGCACAACCCAGGGTTCCGGCACAGGAAAAGAAAGCCTCAAAACCTCTGGCTGGAAAAACCTGTGGGGGTTGCAGCGGCAAAAGGAACTCCTGGCCTCACAGGAGAGTTCGTTGGAGAGAGCCATAGGGTCCTAGAATGTATACAAATCCACCCACCCAGGAATCAGCACCAGAAGGGCCCAATTTGCTTGTGGGTAGCAGGGGAAGTGACTGAAAGCCAGCCAAGAGCTGAGCCAGCAGCATTGTTCCCTCTCTGACCCCTCCCCCCCATACACAGAAAAGCAGGTTGCTCCACTGTGGCGAATACCTAAGGCTCCACCTCTTACAATGTAACAGGAGCGCTGAGACAAAGAAATATGTCCTAAGTGCAAGAACAGATCAAAACTCCAGGGAAAACACAACTAAGCGATGAAAAGAAAGCCAACCTATCAGATGAAGAGTTCAAAACACTGGTAATCTGGATGCTCACAGAAATGGTTGAGTATGGTCACAAAAGAGAGGAAAAAGTGAAGTCTATGCAAAATGAAATAAAGAAAAATGTACAGGGAACCAACAGTGAAGGGAAGGAAACCGGGACTCAAATCAACAATTTAGAGCAGAAGGAAGAAATAAACCACCAACCAGAACAGAATGAAGAAACAAGAATTCAAAAAAATGAGGAGAGGCTTAGGAACCTCCAGGTCAACTTTAAGCGTTCCAACATCGGAATCATAGTGCCAGAAGGAGAAGAGGAAAACCAAGAAATATAAATCTTATTTGAAAAAATAATGCAGGAGAAATTCCTCAATCTGGCAAAGGTAGTAGGCTTCCAGGAAGTCCAGGAAGCTCAGAGAGCCCGAAAGCAGTTGGACTCTAGGAAGCACACACCAAGGCACATCATCATTACATTAGCCAAGATTAAAGATAAGGAGAGAATCTTAAAAGCAGCAAGAGAAAAGGAGACAGTTACCTACAAAGGAGTTCCCATAAGACTCTCAGCTGATTTCTCAAAAGAGACCTTACAGGCAACAAGGGGCTGGAAAGAAGTATTCAAAGTCATGAAAGGCAAGGACCTACATCCAAAATTATTCTATCCAGCAAAGCTATTGTTTAGAATAGAAGGGCAGATAAAGTGCTTCCCAGGTAAGGTCAAGTTAAAGGAGTTCATCTTCACCAAGCCCTTATTATATGAAATGTTAAAGGGACTTATCTAAGAAAAAGAAGATCAAAACTTTGAGTAGTAAAATGACAACAAACTCACAACTATCAACAACTGAACCTAACAAACAAAAATAAAAACAAACTAAGCAAACAACTAGAATGGGAACAGAATCAAAGAAATGGAGATCACATGGAGGGTTATCAGCGGTGAAGGGGAGGGGGAAAAATGGGGGAAAAGGTAAAGGGAACAAGAAGCATAATTGGTAGGCACAGAATAGACGTGGAGGTTAAAAATAGTATAGGAAAGAGAGAAGTCAAAGAACTTACATGTATGATCCATGGGCATGAACTAAGGGGGTGGTGCTGGTGGGAGCGGGGAGCAGGGCAGAGGGGAATAAAGGGGAGAAAAAATGGGACAACTGTAATAGCATAATCAATAAGATATACTTAAAAATAAAAGAAATAAACAATGAACGTTCAAATAACTGAACAATAGATGGTGAGGATACGTGACAAAGAGGTAGCCCAAGGCAGAGGAAATCAATCCAATCAGTGAAGGGTTAAGTGATGTCTGGTCCAGGGTATGGATTGCTTATAAGTCCACTGAACCAATGTAAAGAAGTGCTGTCCCTCTGTCACCACAAACCATGACCATGAAAGTCTCAAAATCTGACTTATTTGCAGGAGAAGAATTGATGAGTCAAAGGCAAACCAGCTTAATACTTCTCCTACAAGAAATATAAATCATCCCTTAGCTTAAAATAACACTGTACTCATTTGGCATTCAGATCAATTACCCTGACAACTTAAGTTTTCACATTCCTGTAGAAAAAGGACAAATCAGCCTCTCTAAGTGGTTTTGCATTATTAGAATATGTTCAGGAGAGAAGAATCACTAAATTCCTCTCTGAGAGAATCAAATAACAAAAAAAAAACAGTTGATCTGGTACATGTTAGATATTTTCCTAAGTTGATATTGTTCCCCATTACTGTAACCATAGATTCGAGGCTATGAAAGCATCCTCAGTGCCGGATAACACTGCAGGATCATCTCAGAGCTAATTTTAAAACAGGTTTCCTTTGAATCTTCCAAAGCAAGTTCTTCTGAAACTGGAACTGGAATTAAATTTAGGTCGATATGAATTTCATAAAAGCAAAAACCCTTCAAAGTTTTCATTAAAAATTCACGTAACTGAACAGCCTTGGTGGGTGATGATAATAAATATTACAAAAAGTTAACTTCCCTTCTCCAGGCTTTCTTACAAGAACGTTCTGTAGCCTCATCGCAGGCATATTGGAATATTTCAACTCAGCTTGGCAACACAAGCAGGACTGAGTGTAACGAGCATCAGTTGGTTGCATTCTGTCATAAATAATAAGGAGCCACGCTTCAGGTCAGTTCCTGTTAATGTCACTTTGTCCTTGTCCAGCTTCCGCTAATTCTTTTCTATGATCATACAATTCACTGTGTTTTAATATTACTCTTTTGTTTTTTTATGCAGCTGTGTTAAAAACACTAGCTACTGTTTTGTTATTTTAACCCAAAACGGCTCCTCTTTGCCTATACTATAAAGAAATTCTTTAAGTAGAACTAACTTGCAAATATCCTAGTAAATCTGTATAAGCATGACACAAGTCCTGCTGCCATTATTCATGGGGTTGTGACACAGAACATTCTGTTCTTCATTATCTCTACAAGAGAAGACATAGCAGGGCCTCACTGCTGTGCTCACTTTCATTATCCACATGGTCAGAAGATCTCACCCTGACACCTACAGGGAGTATGAATCCTTCTGCAAAGCACAGTGGGAAGAAGGGGTGAAGCAGTATAACAAGGACGTGACAGCACTAACTTTGAAGTCAGACCCCTTTTGAGAATACATGATGGATGGGGAAATCAGTTTCTCTATAAGACTCATGTCAGGAATGGGAGCAATAATCGGGCATCATGAGGCTTAACAGAAACAATGAATATAATGCTCTTCACACAGTATGGGGCACATGGTAAATGATTAAATGTTTCTAGTGTTCAGCACACAGGAGACAATCGATAAACATTGGCTGAATAAATGAGTGAGTGGATGAACAAACAAATGAATGGACAATCAGCAAGATAAATACATGTTTTATGTTCCCAGTATACATTCCTCTCCCCTAAACCTAAACTTCTGCTTAAAAATACAACAGACTGTGCATGGTGGGATCCAGTAATGTTGGATAAAGTAGATTTGCTGTCATTGTCTCATGGGAGACAGAGCAACGACTTGGGCCAATTCCACCTGCCCCCTGCTGGCAGAATTCCCAAACCAGTCAGCAGGTGTCGGATCTGCAGATGCAGGACAAGGCTGAACCCTCACTAGGGGATCATTATTGATCGAATCCAATTAAAATGAAAATAAGGTCACAGGCCCTGTCTGCAGTGCCTCGGTGAGTGGCAGTTTTAGTTTTGAGCCTACCCTTCCCTCGTCCACATGCAGAGTTATTGCCAAGTCCTCTTGGTCTGCCTCTTACACACAAGGGTTACTGGTTTCAGGGCCTGAACTCCTGGTCTCTTCCCTCTTTACACTTCTAAACCTCCTCAGCTCCTTGCTCCTCTGATCCTCCACACAGACATAGCTCACTGCTCTTGGTGGCATCTAGGTGAGGAAACTGAGGCATGAAATAAGTGAGGGCTCCCTGGACCCCAAGATCAAAAGCTCTTCACACCCCATCTGATGCATCTTTCCTCTCCCAACCCTGTCTTTCCCAAACTAAGAAGGCGACCAGACGGGATGGCAGGCATACATCCTCAATAGCTCTCTGACCGGTTACAGAATCAAACAGGCCCCAAAGCTTGGCTTCACATGCCAGAAAACCTCTGCACCCAAAATACTGGTCTAAACTGAAGGCCCTGATACTTAAATGCTTCTGGAATTACAGACTCCTTCAGCAGAACGTTTCCTTAAACCATCCTATAGTGATCTTTTTGAGACAAAGGAAATAATTTTTCACTCACCTGTTTTCTTCCAACTACTGTTCAGCTTTGGGGACATATTTCAGTTCACTTTTAATATTCTGGATCTCCGACAGGTTGACTGCAGGTCCTGGAAGTTTCTTCGCTCCTGGAATTGGCTTCTTCTCCTCATCCGAGGTGGGAGGAGCACCCTAAAAAGAAAGGAAAGAGGGAGATTCAGCTTGCTGAAAAAGAAGTTTGGTCTCTCAGGGTCATGGACATGAAAAAAATTAAAGCACGAAAAATATCAGAGTGT
The DNA here is from genome assembly GCA_004026545.1 of Mormoops blainvillei. NCBI lineage: Eukaryota > Metazoa > Chordata > Mammalia > Chiroptera > Mormoopidae > Mormoops > Mormoops blainvillei. The sequence goes on from PVJD01008592.1 coordinate 40,419, forward strand.
AATTCTAGCAGAGTGACTTTTTCTTATGCTGTTGAGATGCCTTCAGAGTTTCAAGAAGATATCCCGAAGTTTGTCAAGGAATGGGGAGTAAAGTTGGAAGAAGAAAACAAGCAATTTCCACATGACTTAGAAAACACTAGAGTACTGTTCAGAGTCTGGTTAACAACAAAAATTACCACTAGTTGGAAGGATTCATGTTTCTAAGACGAGCATCTTCCAGGATCACATTCAGTTTGACACTATATGATCATTGTATGCCTGGACAGCAAAGATTCATAGAACGTTAGTGCTCAGCTGGCTCTAACAATGACACAGTCTGGGAGTTTTCAAATTTTTGTTTGGAGCTGCACTGGCTGCCAGTCTTTCTTCCAGTGACATCTCTGAGAAGCATAAACAAACTGAAAGTGACATAAGCAAAACCTCTTTGAATAACGGTGGGCTAAGATGGAGCAACAGAGGAGGCCCGGCTCTTCCATCCTACTTGGGAAAGTATTTTAAATTTCCTATCACAGTATGTTTTTCTTTTGTTGTAGCTGTTGGGCAGGACCACATTCTATAGCTTTTTGTGGCTCCTCCAACACTAGATACCGAAGTGCACACACATACTTGTTGATTGTTCTTTAGCTGCTTAATCCCAAGAATATACCATAGTGACAAACCTATGTCCGTATGTACATACACCAAGCACACATATTAACAGTGACTCTAAGGCAATCAAATCAGTTGCTGTGTGTGGCTCCTAGAACCCTAACTCATTACTACAGAAGAAAGTTGCTTGTTAGCTTGTTTCCTCCAGTTTGCTACAGGTCAGGAGCAGATTCTCTTAGGCTTTGGAAGGAAGGTGTTGGAGGAACATTTGATCACCCGTGGCAGCCAGGAGAACAGGCCTCTCAGATCATTTTCCTGCTGGGAGGGTAATTGAATGATGGCCCCAGCTGCTTTGTCCTGAAACCACGCTGAAGTCACTCTTCCCACGGCTGCTCTTGTCCTATGACTGAGTGCCACAGGATCCGAAGGCAGGCCCATTCCTGGGAGACTTGGACTCCTCTGGGAGGGACTTCGGCTGAGAATTGTCCTTAGAGCATCCCTGTCTGAGATGCTTCCGCCCAACCCTCTGCCCCACTCTTCTTCACCAGCATCACTGACAACACCCCTATTTTCCTTACAAGTGTTTTCCCCAATAAATATTTTTTAAAGATTCTGTTTATTTATTTTCAGAGAAAGGACAAGGGAGGGAGAAAGAGGAAGAAAAACATCAATGTGTGGTTGCCTCTCACATGCCCCCTACTGAGGACCTGGCCCACAACCCAGGCATATGCCATAACTGGGAATCGAACCAGTGACCCTTTGGTTTGCAGTCTGGCACTCAATCCACTGAGCCACACCAGCCAGGGCAATATTTTGCATGTTTGATCCCGTCTTTGGGTCTGCGTCTTTTAGGGCCCAAACTGACACAGTCCCAATATGAGGCTGGCAGAGCCCCATCTGCTCAGCCAACAACTCAGTGAACCAATCCAGTTCCGGGGAAGAGGAATAAGAAACCACGTGTTTGTTGCCAGCCTAACAAGGCATCCTGTAAGTTGGATATTAAAGCCGCTGCTGTTCCTCCATCTGGCTCCTGCGTCTAACTCTCAAATTGTCTAGACCCTAGGGAAATGGAAAAAAGTGTTCGACCTTCCCAAACTCTAACCAATTACTTGATAGACACGTCCTTTATGGAAATGTTTTTAAATCGCTTACTTGCGTAGAGGAGTAGAAATCTAAACTGTTACAGTGCCATTCTTCCACTAAGGGCTAATGATTTTTTTTTCTAGAGTCATTTTCTTTGACTCTGGCACAGTGCTGATGAACTAGCTAACCTGTCAGCTGCACAAAATGATAAAGTAATTCAGTGTAGACTGTGCCTGTTGTAAATATCTGGAAAATATTTTCCCCTTGGGTCAGCGTACAGAGCCGTAGGAGCAGCTTCCTCTCAGGCGCGCGCATTCATCATTTATAAATGCAGGTTTAGAAGCAATAATTAAAGCCGCTAAACCTCCCGTTGGAGGATGTATTCCAAAGTGTTCTTTGCTAAGCTTTTGAAAAATTTTAAACAAGGCTATAAAGTGTTTAGGTTTTTTAAATATCTGTAGCAGTGAAATGAAAAAATGTTTCCTCACTTATAAATGCTCCCATGGTTTTTAGGTGGGTAAATCTCAATAAAGAAGCATGAGGAAGAAAAATGTTTCCAGTTCCTTCTGTTAAGTTCCCAGGTAAGTCACACTGTCTTTGTAATATCAAAATGTGCTGTATTGACACACTTAACACCTAAAGTTAATGTGTATAGTTATATGTCTATGTGCAAAAGTTTATTATGTGAATATACACAGATATAGGATGATAATATTTAATACTAGTCACTTTCCTCTCAAGTTATTAAAACTTCAGTGCACTGTGATTTTTATTTATCAAAGTAGGACTTTTAGCAGTTGATTTGGTAAGGTGACATGTAATGAAAATTATAAGTAGATATATTTAATAAGTAGATATTATGATATTAATTCAGGAAAGGGGTTAGTAGTGGTACATATTCTTAACTGAACCTTCTTTTATCTCTCAAAAATAATAGCAATCTATGAATTTGTTATTATGAGAATTATAATAAATTAAGACATGAACAAGCAGGGTTCCAGTTGCTCCATTTGACTAATAAGAACATTTTTTCTCTTTTTTTATAAGTAGATATTTGAATTGAGAATGGACATGGGAGACATTGTTTGATTTAGATTAAAAGAATTGGAGAGAAGTCTTATTAGCCCCAGATCATTTCTAATTTCAGGAAAGGCTGTTGTCAAGGGAGATATTGCCTTTGAGGGTGATGGAATATTTGTAAAATTTGGCACAATGCTGAACCATTTTCCAACTATCTGGCCTTCAAGACCAGATGCCCTATTGGGTTTTGCCCTAAACTCTCCTATATGGGGCAGTACAGTCTCATGTGCTCTCTTCAGGCTCAAACACGAAGATTTAATAATAACAGCAAACACTTACACTGCTAGCTGTTCTAAGTTATACATGCTAACTCATTTAATCCTCACATCAACCTATAAATACAGTACTGTTGTTATCCCTATTTTACAATTGAGGAAACTGAGGCACAATGTCCCCAGAGCCAGGATGTGCTAGATCCAGAATCAAATAGTGTGTGTATCTTGTAAAGGGACCAGATGGAGAGGGAAGTAATTAACAGAAAATCCCAGCATGCTATTATCTGGATTAAAAGTGACGGCATTTCAGTCAAAAAGAGAGATTTGGGAGGCAGAGTAGGGCTTGTCAATACCTTTCAAATCACTTCAAGCAAGCAACTGCTTTGTCTAATGGAAAAGACCAGCCATTCTTATGAGGATTTGGCTGTTAGGCCTCTCTGTCAGGCACATGCCAAACTCCGGCTAGGCCAAGCAGATGGAGGGTGCACCCCAGCTCTGTGAGCAGAGGAAAGGGCTCTCAGAGACTGTGGGGGGCTGGAGACCCAGCCAGTGCTCGCAGGCCTTGTCAGCCAGCCAAAGGCTGGTCCTAGCTTCCTGCTGGGATACGTCCTTTTCTTGACAGCTGAGATGGTATCAGGTTTGAGAAGGGGAAAGGACAGGCTGTGATAGAGGTAGCCTCTTTGTTCAGGGATTTTATCTTATGATCTCTGCTTCACCCAGTGATTATCATAATGAAAGGCTAGGTAAGGAATCCGAAGTCTAAGAGGGCAAGCAATTCCAAATTTGCAAACTAGGTAATAATGAAAAGTGTGCCTGTATGTTATTTGGAATTCGGATTCCATTTACCCATTCAAACTATGTCAAAAAAAAAAAAGGTGGCTGGGGCCTCAAGCAAGCACACAAAATCCTACTAAACCCACCTGTAGCCAAGCCAAGCTACCTAACTTCTCCCCTTACAGTGTTGTTTCCATGAGAAATTTATTCTACGATCCAGCCGAGAACTTGAGTCATTACATTCCGCCCTTCTCTAAGACTCTACAACTCTTGAGAGATCATTTCTGCTCTTACAATAAGGGAATACAGCCCCTAACTCCACCCTCCGAACCCATGAGCCTCAAGAGAAAGGTGTAGCTCAGTTCATGAAACACTCCTCGGTTTTCTGTGGGTACCTCACTCCTCTCAATTCCGCAAAAAATATTGGTTGGCCACTTGTATATGTGGCTGGTCATAAAGTGGTTCACAAACCAGGTCGTATCAGCTTTTGGCTATTTTAGGATATGCTTGAACTATCAGATTGGGGAGAAGGTAGGAGTGAAAGCACAGTGCTTCCCCAAGCCCCTAACCGGGACACATGGAGGAAAAGGCCATGTACCACAGAGGGAAGCTGAAATGTAAGCCTCCAAAACAACTGTTACATCAGTCAATTTAGTGAGAAAAAGAATGTCAGTCTCCCTTCCAAATGATTGCCATGTAAGTGACACTCACAGCTTTAGAGGAAGCACAGGAAGAAAGTCCAATTACAGGTATAGGAAGAACTCCACTGCCCACCCTTTTGCCTCCCCATGCCTTTTTCTTACAACATGCAAAATAATAGGCCCAGGAGTCCTTTATGAAAATTGGATAAACAGATCAACTGAACAATTACTTATTGAATACCTGCTAGGCTATGCCATGTCTCTCATGTCACCAACTCCCTCCTCACGGTGACCTTTTAAGGAATGGAGGGGATCGTATTTTGCAGACATAGACTCAGAAATACTTCACCAAAATCCCAGAGCAAGAGCTCATGATCATGAGTTAACTGGATGGGCAAGTTAGCAGCACCAGAGCTGGAGATTATGTACCATAAGAAAAAGGTTAGGGTTGGGTCCTTTCAACTTGTATGCTCAAAATTTTACTCATCAAAGGTGACTTAATGGCTGAAATTCCAGAACTTTGTGGTATCACTCAAATACACAATCTCCTCCTTCAGAAATTATCTTTCTATTGACAGGAGGCTGTAGCCACTAACTCTGGACATTGCCAGAAATTATTTATGGAGGAAAAAAGTTTAGATGAGGGACAACCAAAGTTTTATTAGGAGACTTTGAAATGGTGATAGGTGTTCTTTTCAGGCAATTACCAAAAATGTCACCTACAAAAGATAAAACCACATTTTCACCTTTTTAAAAAGATAAAATACAGTTTTCTGTGTCGTATTGTTTTATTTAATTCCATTTTCCTTGTCTTGTGCTAACTTCACACTCCAAAACCTTAATTCTGAATCACACCTTCCAGGTTTTATTAGAAAAGTCACAATTGGGGATGAAATATAAACATTTGGGGAAGGAACTTCTCTGTATTTATTGTATTCATAATTAATTTTAGCCTCCATTTTAGAAGACCAGGTATTTGTATTTGGAGGAAAGGTAAAGAATTAGAGGGAGGAAAAAATACAGAAATTGATAGACTCCCTTGCAGAGTCCTCTTTTGCAAGGAAATACTCAGAGATTGGAGCTTTTGGTTTAATCCACAAGTAATTTAATGTGCTTATTACCTGCGCTCCCACTGAGGTTCATTATTCTTCAGTGCTGTACTAAATGCCTGCTGTTTGGTTCAATAAAAGCTTCAGAGCAAACACTTACCAAGCTAGTGACTGTTGTGGACCAAGAGCATCTGTGAGGCTGTGCTCTGCCACCCCCTCATACACACACACTACAAACACACACAATCAAGCAACAAAGTACATGTTCAAGTCATCATCTTCAAGTAACTGTGCCAGGCACTTAAATTCAGCCAAAGGAAAGCAAGAGCAGTGTGCTTCATGGCCCATCGAGCAAGACATCAAAGTAATGTATATACACTATGTGATGACTCCTTGACCCGTGTCCATTCATGCCCTTCCTCGCCCTGGAGAGCTAGCCCTTGACAGGCCTCTGACCCAATGCTAGTCAGGATTTGGGAGGAGACAGACAATGCTGAGCTCTGCCAGCTAAGTTGTCCTTACCTCCTCCGTTTCCGGAGTACATTCTTTTCTTCTGGGGGGTTGCCCAGCCCCTGGCCGAAAGGCTCCCATTGGGATATTGATATTTGCCTAAAAGGGAAAACAGGGAAGATTTAGCTCAAGAAAAGTAAGAAATTGTAATGATATTCGGAGACAGTAATTGTTGTGAGAAGAAATGCATCTGAAAAGTACATCTTTAAAGCTCTTTACCTCAAGGAAATTGCTGTAATGACAGCACAAAAATAAGCAAAGGAAAATTTGCCTTCCATTTATTACAGATTTCTGGTACTCATCCTTAGATCTGTGCAGTGATTTTACAATTCTCTACTTGATGAAAGAATTTGAAGAGAGTTTGTTCTGGCTGTTGCCCTCCTGTGGTGCTTAATATTATTCTCTCTGTGGGATGAGGAAGGAACACATAATGATAGGAAAGGAGGAAATAGCATCCACAAAACCATCCTACACCTGAGCCCTCCTTCAGGTTCCTTCAGATCTATCATGGGAGGGGAGCAATCACACCTCCGTAAACTGCTTCCTCCTTTCCACAATGTCCTAGGACTGTTGTAGCACTTACTTAAGTCTCTATAATTGACAGCTTTCCACCTTCTTCCCAACACGCCGTTGTGTAAAAAGAGTTCTGGAAAGTCAAGCTTATTCATATCATAATGCATGGATTCTTGTCCTTTGTTAAAAAACATACTAATCTCCATCTACAGTTAACCAAAAATACCTTCTAGTACACATGAACCATGCTAAACACTAAATTAAGCAAGGAATATATTGACACAGTAATTTGAACTTGGGGAAGAGAATACATAAATTTGAATTTTGTCCCTATTTCTTCTGATATTAAAAGGCAAGAATGTTTCGTGAAGACCAAAAACATCTTCAAGCAGGGGTATCACTCATATCAAACAAGGATTAAAACGTTTGTCAAGGTAGAACGTATTTTTTTTTTCCAATTAAGAGGAACCATTCATTGCCCTATGAGTAACTGGATGTATGCACTTGAAAAATTGAAATTGCACTTTGATGTTATACATGAAAATGATGCCTGAGCAAAGAGAGTAAAATATTTGACTTTATGATAGTTTAGATGATCTTGACCACACCAAACAAAATTATTAGGAAGTGTGGTGAGGTCCATTCGGAACTACCTGATAGGAGCTCTGTTGCTAGAGGAAAGTTTAACCCAAGACACAGGAAGTATCCAGTGTCCATGTCCAAGCAACATGGTGTGTCCATTCTGCTCCTGAGAGCAGGAAGTGACTTTTTCCACCTAGCGGCTTTAAAACTCCTTTCCCTACTAGGATAATGCTGATCCCACAGAAAGGAAACAGATCCAAAGTGTTTGTGTTGGCTAAGAAGAGAGGTGCATCACCATTCCTAAGGCCTAGAAGCCAAAAAGTATTTTTGATCAGCATGTACCATACTATACGCTAAAATATAAGGGCAGCGCAATTTTGGATGGAAGCATTTTGGAAAACCTAAGACTGATCCTTCCATGCTGTTCCTCTGCTTAATGGAAATATCAGGTGGCCTAGAGTAGAAGGAGGATGGAGCATAAGATAAGGAGAAAATGTCTTATATGGTGGCAAATATGGTAACACAATTCGTGAATTCCAAGATGCATCTCTTTTAATATCTTGAAATCAGAATGTGTCCTTACAACAATGGTATCTTTAAATTTAATCAGCATGTTTGTTTTATTTCTTAGCAGGACATAAAATAATAGTATTTTATAATTGAGCATCACAGATTGGATGAAATAGCATTAGGGTCCTGAAATAAGATCGAAACAACATAAATAAGATCCACAGAACATGATCTCTATTGAACCAATAACTATTTCCATTACTACAGACAGTTTGGATGAAAGAGAGGAGAAGTCCATATAAGGACTATTTGGGAGAAAGTTAACTGGTTCGATCACAGCTACATGCACCCATTTATTAAGTTTCTAGAGAGGGCATCTTCCCTATGATGAGTTCAAGTTAACAGTGTTTCTGAAATATTTGATTGTTAAACTAACCCATTTAATCAAGTGTGTATCTCTATAGTAGGTTGCAGTTTTCAGTAAAGGAACATGTAAAAGTCATCCAGAATAATGTAACAGACATGCTATGGGAATACCACATTTTCTTGCTCAGAGATTGATTTTAGCCATGGATGTAGCCTCCTCATGGCACATGGGTGGTCTATGGTAGTGAAAAGAGCCCAATGCTAGGAATTTCCATAGATAATCTGTACTTGAAAAAGTTCCAACGGCCCTGGGTTCCATCTTCCCCATTTGCAATATGAATGTGAGGCTTCATCAATGGTCTTCAAATCATTAGTCACGAAACCCTTCCTTCAAGTAAAGTATTGCAAGAATACCTAAAATGCAAACTAGGTGGACGCAAAGCTGCTCTGAATGAGATGGTAGGGAGCCCACACCCCATCTGCTTCCCCAAAGCCCTGGGCCATGAGCAGTTCCTTGGAACTTGGGGAGCCAATATGATAACCATTGAAAGAGATTATCCCTAAGTGGATGAGTATTGACGTATACTTAAAGTATTTGCTCTGCCTATTGTTAAAATGTCTGTAATTTATTTTAAACTACTTTTGCATAGGCAGTGCGATATTTTATGTATGTGTAGTTTGGTTTAAACTGCAAGTCTGGGGATATCTATTGCACTAATTAGGAGTTCATCTTCCTGGGGTGGTTAGGTGGCAAAATATCGCTAAGGCGACATTCCCAGGATTGCTATTTCAAGTGCTTCCGTTTGCCACATCTCCACCAACCCCTGAGGCCTCGATGCTTGAGGAAATGTAAAAAACAAGTGAAATAATGGAATGAGCATTAGAAATTGTGTTTATTCATGAAATTAGAGGAGATTAAGATATGGAGATTGTCTAAAATATTTTAGAGACACACTGCTGAACACAGTGTAAAAATCTGTTGCCTGTAGCTTGCCTCTTCAGAGACAGAGCTCAAGAAGTGATCCTGAAATAGGCCTGTCTCCAGCCATTGATAATGAGGATTTCCAGCTGGCTGCTGCCAACTAAGGGCAACAGAATCCCCAACTGCCTCACGTGAACCTTTTATGTGAGGTGGCAGTCATTTGGAGCACTTAAAGGGACAAGAGCTGAGGCTTCATCAAGAAACAGACTATAAATGGTTTATGCTTGCTTGTTTGCTTGCTTGCTTGCTAATGAATATGTGTTTAACAAATGTCTGTGTTGTGGCAGAGTTGGGTTTGAGACTAGCTTTCATCTTAACCAGGTGGTAAGATTGTGGGACGGTAACTATACCCCCATGCCCATCTACCACAAACTACCTAATTCTCCCCAAAACCCCAATATTTACCCTAGTCTTCACAACACCTACATCCTCAAAACAAAGTTCTGAGGTTTAGACTATCATCCGCATTTTACTGATGAAGAAGAAACTGAATCTCTAAAAAATTAGATGATTTTCTTGAGGTCACACAGTTTGAGGAAAAGCCAGGATTCCAAAGCAAAGCTGACTGACCTTGTAGAAGAACTTTCACACTATCATACCCTTTTCTGAATAGCTCTTTTCACTTGACCAAAGCTCTAGCCACTCTAAAATTCTCTAAACTTGCTCTAAAATTGCAGACTTACATTTTGAGGATGGTCTGGAGCATGCAAATGGATAATTTCAGAATAGGTGTCAATGAAAAGCCATGTTGAAAACGAGCCATTAACTCACTAACCTGATGCTTTTTCATCTTTAAGACATCACGTAAGAAAACAATAACCTAGATAGGTTTCTCATAGCAAATATTGACAGGATCTAAAGCAGCCTAAGAACGTGTCGAGCATCCAGTCATTAATGTACATCTGAAGGGAGTGTCAGAGGAGTGCTTATAAATGGTTAGAGATGATTCATTAATATAATTGTAGGGTGGTGATATTTGAGGGACAAATTATAGACTAAATTATACCCATTAGAATAATTCCTTTAACTTGAATTTGATAGAAATACATAGACTTGTACTTCTCTGTTTTTATTCCATCTCCCAGACAATTGAGTCATATTCTTGTCTCTTTCACTGACTTGCTCTGTTTGAATGCAAATAAAATACCTCTCAAGGATTCAATTTTTCCATTTGCAAATTAGGTATGGTGTTTGCTACTCAAAATTAGTTTTGGATATGAGCTACTTTTTATGAAAGAATAAACAAACACAGAAAAATTCTAACTTTGATGACCTGGAGTTGATATAAAGTTAGACTTCCTTCTCTATATAGACTCTGTATACATGTAAACAGAGCAGTCTTTTGTTTTTATTTATTTGTTTGTTTTTGTAATGCATCTCCTTGCATTGCATTTCTTTTCCCTCCTTGAGGTTTACTCATCTTAGATATTTTTAAATATGCCCCTAACACAGCAGACCCATGCATTGCTTTCCCATGCTATACATAATTTGTTACATCCTCGAAGTTGGGAATGGAAAAAATCTACTAGATATCTTTTGCCAGAACAGGATACAGTTCCCTGATAATAGACCTATCTGATGTGAAATGAATACTACACTTGATCTCACCAGGTGAAGAAAAGCAGAAAGAATTCCCTGTAAGTTAATTCCACTACTCCCTTAATTATTTGTATTGTTCTGCTTGGCTCCAGGCTTCAAGCCCAAGGATTCTGGAAACAACAATATTCCCTCCACAGCCACTCCTGTGTAACTTACAATGGAATGACATCTTCTCTCCCAAGTGGGTTGGATTCTGATAGCTCCCAGCCACAGGGTACTGACAATCCCAACCCACTTTTCTTTCCATGGCCATTGTTCTCATATCTCCCCACTCCGCCTCTCCTTTTAGTGCTAAGGCTTTTGGAGTTTCCTCCCTTTGCACAGTTATTTCAGATGACCCCCCCAACTGATTCTATCTTTAGTTTTCAAAGGTCCCCAGCATCTCCTGCCAGAATTTATTGCCTCCCCTTGCCATTCTCCTGTGAGTGGGCAGAGGAAGCCATATAGGGTACATTTTGTAGTATTTCTTTCTGTGCTTTCCTACTCTTACAGACCCTGTCCTTCTCTGAATAGAGCAGGATATGGCTTTTGGAGATTTCTAGCATCTTTCAAAGAAGACTTGCAGAAAGAGGTGTGTTTCCTCAATAGCCGATTAGAAAATGAGGTTCTTATTTGATATATTAGCTTAAATTAAGAGAGAAAGATACAAATACCAACTAAAATATAGTCCAACCTATTTTAAAATAAAATTCTATATAAGTAGAATGGAATATATAACTTTTTTGTCTTTAGAGATCCTTGAAATGTGGAATGGATCCAGAATGCACAAAACTTTCTGACTCAACTTGAGAAACTCCCACTCAGACACTGTTCTTCACCCATGATGTTTCATACTGAAAGGTTTTCTTTCTTTTTTTCTCTGTTCTCGCCACTTTTTGTTCTCTTCAATAATTTCCTGAATGACTCAACTCTAGTCCTGTCATCCAGGGAAAAGCAAACTTCAAGAATGTAGTATACAGCTATTAAGATAATTTGAACAATTGGTTGGAGACAAGTTATGTTGCTGAAGTACGTGTGAATGTCAGCCTCAAAAAAATGGCATCTTTTAGCCAGTATATGACTGATTGTCTCCCATCACCAATATGGAGCCCTGGTTAGAGCAGCAAAGATTACCAACTGAAATTAGTACTGAACCACTAAAATCAGACTGCTACATTCAAGTTCTGGCTATACTTTAAAGAATCCAGCATTAGAAATCATAAACAATGCATTATAGTAATTTACCTAGGAAAGAAATTGTAGATGCAAGTTCAAAGAAAAGGTCTTAACTCTACATTAAAACAAATGGAAAGGAAAGTTTATTTTTTATGTTTTTAATTTAAATAAAATATTAAAGGAGCATATGTATTATTATTGTCATTTTTGGTTTAATCAATGTATTGGATTAACTAACCAACCATGGGTGGCGATAATCTGTTCCTTTGTCCTAAGGATTGTCATACCCCAGGAATCTTTCTAAAAGTGGAAATCCTAGACTGGAAACAGAGTCCCTAAATCCTGTCTGTAATTTTTTTTGGTTGGGGGGAGATCAGGCTGTTTTATTCTTCCATGGAGCCTTTATGACCTGGGCAACAGAGAGCAGAGGAACAATGATAATGGGTGGGGAAGGGAAAGAAGTACTAAAAGTCAGGACATCAAGATATTCTGTTCTACACCTGGATTGAGTAACAATGGAAAACTTCCCATGGTAAGAAGCTGCACACTTGCTAATGACACAGGACTCATATAATCATTGCTTTAAAATGTATCATGAAGGAGTTAAGTTTAGTTTTACAAACAGCTTGATTAAATCAGTTAAGCAGGGTGGTGGGAATTCCGTGGCCATGGTCACTCACTGTACTTCAAGATGGTGTTTGTCACTGAATCACTTTACTTTGTACTTTTCATTCCTAGCCAACTTACATTTAAGATGACTTTAACCAGTGTATGCTATTAGCCTCTTTGCTGAAATGCTGACACTTTCTGAATGTCAGTTTAGCTCTTTAATAGAAAGGATCCAGCATCCATAAAATGCTAATTGTCCCTTAAATATCCTTAGTGTTTATGATTATCCTTTCCTCACTCTCGGTGCCAAGGCAGGGATGATAAGTAAGGAGGCTAAACAGTGTTGCAGAGCTGGATCCAAACGTGGGATCCGGGATCACACAACTTGAGTTTGTGTCCTGACTCTCCTACTTACAAGCTGTGTGATCCTGGGAGGGTTTTGTTTGTTTGTTTGTTTGTTTGGTTCATTGATTTGGTTGTGTGTGTGTGTGTGTGTGTGTGTGTGTGTGTGCGCGCGCGCATGCGTGTCTCTAAACCTTTTATTAGAATCCATAGAAATCCCATTTGTACTGTGCCAAGTACATAGTAAACCCTGAAGAAATTGTTACTATTATTATCATCCTAATAATAAACCTAAGAAGTTATTTTCATGAAGTCCCCAGACTATTAAAAGCTGGATAGAGACTTAGAGGTCATTTAATGAAACACCCTCCCTTTGCAGATCACAAGGACCAGGGGAATGAAGCCACAGAGCAGAGCTAAGACTAGGGCACAGGAATCTTTTTCATTTAACCACAAAGTTCTCAGACCTCATGGGAGAGAACAAATAATACTCAGCTTACTTTGACCAGTGGTATATAGAAAGGACCAGTGAGAACCAGTGACGACCAAGAGAATGTTGGCTCTGGGTGGGCTGAGGCCCTGGGGAAGTCCATGGTGGTTTTCAAATAAAGTGTGCTCAGGAGGAAGGGGAAGGACAGGTAGGTGCTACCAGTGGCCAGTGTCACTTGGTCTCATTAGAGAGACTCACCAAGCAGATCGTTGATGGCATTAGATTTCCCGGCAGCTCTAGCTTTCCTCACCACCTGTCATGTCAAATTCTTTCATTTGAAGGGATCAGACACATTATGCCTAGTGTGCTGACGTTACCTTGGTTGTTACTCCACTCCCAACAACATTGGAGTTTAACAGCCTGTGGAGTACAGAGCCAGGGTCAGCAAACTACAGCCTACGGGCCAAATCCAGCTGCCACCTGTTTTTGTAAATAAAATTTCATTGGCGCCCAGCCACAGCCATTCATTTATGTATTGTCTATGGCTGCTTTTGTGCTATAATGGCAGAGTTGAGTAGTTGGAACAGAGACCCAGTGTTCTGCCAATACCAAAATATTTACTTTCTGGTACTTTACAGAAAAGATTTACCCACATCTAGTATAGATCCTCATCAGCTACTTTGGAGACAAAGGCCCTCTTCAGGCTATGAAAGGATCAACTCACTTCTTATGGATATATTTACATCCCTGGCATAAATGAGATTTCATTAATACAACAGAAAAGAAATGTAGAATTACACAGAATGCCCTTACAATGCAAAGGCCATCTCTTCTTCAGTATGAATGTGAAAGACAACTGTCCATCTCCTCTAAGGATGGGTCTAGTTCTGGCCTCCCTCTTATTCTGGAGCTTGGAGGAGATGGAACCAGTTGAAGAGAAAGCAACATCATTCCATGCATTATTTGGATAGTTACAAAAGCCATCTTTGAAGGAATTTGTATGCTATATACCAGACACTTGCCATGTATAATTTTATTTATTCATTATAACAATCTTAGTAAATAGTATGAGTGTCCCCATTTTGCAGAAGGGTAAACTAAGGGTAAACTAAGATAGGGTGAGTGAGTGGCCAGGCAGAGATTTGTAACCATTTGGCTCCATGTTCCCTGACACACATAGGTCCCGTAAGTAATTCAGCTACGTAAATGCTTATTAGAAGTATGGCTGACAGCTGACAGTGGCTAAGGTTCATTCAGTCCAAACAAAAGAGAGCTCTAAGCATTACTTCCAGAAGTTTGCATTGCAAAATACTAACCTGCAAGTACTCATGAAAAATGTTCAATATATTTAGAAAACATTGCACATATTACCACCTTCTTGGGAATCTGCAAAGCCATTAGCAAGTTGTGCACTCTGAGAAATTCTGCAGTAAAGATCCTATTCAACTTTGCTCAACGTAATGGTTCCCAAACACTTTATCATGGAACCCTTTAAGTAACCACATTCCATAAAACTATTATTTCAAGAGATATCCTTTGGGAACTGTTGGACTAGATGAGGATGACGAGGAGAAGGATGACAACGATGACGATGATGATCGATAATAATGACTAATAGTTATTAAGCAGTTACAATGAGACAGGCACTGGCCTAAGCACTTATATGTATTAATTCATTTAACCCTCCCAGAAAACCTGTGAGATTGGTACTGTTATTAATTCCCCACTTGACAGATAAGGAAAACCAAGGCACAAAGAGGATAAATAACTTGCCCAAAGTCACACAGCTAGTAAGTCCTAGAGACTATGAGGTCCTCAAACACAGGGATCAATTCATCTTTGCATAGCCTCCACTTAGCATGGTGCCTCGCACAAAATATGCACCCAGTAAATGACAGTTGTACTGAATTGTAGATAAGATCCTAATAAAAAGGAAAAGCAACTGGAATGTGTTGAATAGAATATTTAAGATCTTTAAGTAGTATTTACACAACTAGGGCACTCCTCATCCATTGGGGTTTCTGTTTGTGCCAGATAAGACCATACCCTAGATAATGTTCCTACTCTAACCCATTTATATAGTTTAACTGTTTTCACATTTTATTTAATGGACCCTACTTTAGGTTAATGCAAAGAAAAAAGGAAAATATCAGTAGTGAAGATCCTATTTAACCACAAGAAATAATATTTCATTTGAAGGTGCATTAAATTCGGTTTTCATGTGGTATAAAATATATTGAAAGAGGCAATACCACATCCATAAGGAACTGCTGTATTGCATTTGTTGGTGGAGTGGATGGATTTTTTAAAATGCAGTATAATAACAGCTATTGAGAACAGTCAATAGCAACCTTTTAAATATTACAGACCTAAAAATATATCAAGGTCAAAATTAATAGATAAAACACTGGCGAATGTTCACTGTAGATTTGAGGGAAGCACTGAGGAAGAAAAATAACCCACTTTAGCTTTAAAAGGAAGAGAAGCAAAGGCAGCCTGAGATGACTATGTTTTTGTGTCCTGCAAAATAAAAAGGAAATTTATGCTTAGCACCTTGGGAGATTCAAATTCAGTGATTAAATTTTATTACTTCTCGTCACTTTAACATAGGACATTCCTTAATGATAATCATGATAATGGTTGACACTTAATAAAGCTTACTATGCTGTTTTAAGCACCTTGTATGAGTAGCCCTAGGTGGTGAGTACTATTATTATCCCCATTTTACAGATGTGGAAACAGAGGTAGAGAGGTATAGTAGGTAAAGTAATTTTCCTGTGATCCCACACCAGTACAAAATGGATTAGAGATTCAAAGTCCAGTAATCCTGGATTCGGAGCCCATGCCATTAGCAGCTATGCACACTGGGTAAAGAGAAGGTTCAAAGGCTCAAGGAGGCCCACAGATCTGGGAGGCTAAATAAATTCTACTACCAGTGTCAGGGTATGTCCCAGACTCACTCTGTGGACACCAGAGGGCCAAATGTGGTAATGTGAAGTTGAGTCCTTGCCAATAGGCCCTTCCTTGGCAATTGGCTCTATGACACATTTCCAGAGGTTGTTAAAGACCTTGCCACTTAAGAAGCCCATCCGTTTAAGGCTATGCATTAGTCACCACAGGTAAAGATCTGCCCCTTCAATCACCTCTACCACCGGTGTATGCTAGGATTTCTAACTCCACAACCTGGCCATACACACGCCCCTCCAAAACACCATCACTTGTTTATGAGTATGTTTATGCCGTGGTGGTGCATCAGACCCAAAATATTCAGGAACCACCACATGCTCTGCAGTGTTAGGAAAAGTCCGGGGGGGAAATGTCTAAAGGCTCCTTTAGAGAAAGCACAAACTGCTCCATGCTGATGGAAAGGAAAGATGGAATTTTATACTTAAGCGATTGGCCAGAGTCCCACTGTGGGAGCCATTTGAGAGTTAAAAACAAAGCCCTTAAGAGAAACCAAAAATTGATAAAAACAAATATTGAAAGTTATCTGTATAATTATATTTGTTTTCCCAAATGCCTGCTTACCGCTACCCTTTTCGTGAGTGACATGTACGTCAGCTTAAAGAACCAAAGAATTCATTTGCTTGGAGGGCTTAATGAGACACAATAGCGTACGTACTTCAAAAGATAAATACCCAAGCCTTGGGAAGAACACTTGACAAGAAAAGGGTACTATTTACAGAAAGGTGTATTTTAAACAGATGGCTCAACAAACTCAATTGGATATGAAAATGGAAGTTGTATTTCTTAATTCTTATCAATGAGCATATCAAAAACATACACATCAGAAAAACATATACACTACTTTTTTTGTAGATCATTTAATTCTCATTTATAAACTTTCATTATCTTACAATTCAGCACAATTAAACAAAAATAGCTGCTCCCTTCTCAGTTGTACCTCACCAGCCTCATATCCTTTCTTAATTGCACCTTCAATGAGTCTTTCTTTTCTTCTTGAAGCTGATCGTGAGTTAGGGTTGAACAACTGCAAGAAGTCTGATTTATTAAGAAACAGGCTAGAAGTCACAGGGCTGATGTTAAAACACAAATATGCCTACTTACCTGGATGGCTCTGACATTGGAAACTGGCTGTTTCGACATATTCACGCAGTCTTACCCCTAAAAAAACAAGTAAGAAACTGTTAGAGGTGGCGGCATTCAGATTCTCAGTCTTGATAAATTAGAACTTAAGTCATGATTCAACTGGGCAGTCACCCCTTTCACTGGTCATATATTCTTTCAGTCTCAGTTTCCTAAGTTACTTAGAGACTCTCCTTCCTAAAGCCTCAGGGAGAGGGAACACGAGAGCCCCGGATAAATCATTCAGGAGCAGAAATGCTGAGACGCCTCGCCCCTGATGCTAATGATAGGCCATCAGAAACTTGAAAGGCGCTATCATCTCCTTCCCTGCCCTCCTGCCCCCCTGCCAAGAGCAGCAAAGCAAAGAGGCTGTGGGAATAAAACACCTTTGTTTGGGGCCTCGGAAGCTTTCCGCTTGAAACTGAACTTTTGATCTGAATTAGTTGTTGCCAGGGCTGCCCGTCAGTCAATTGAGAGCGCCTCCGCTCCCTCTCCATTGAACATCCAAAAAGAAATGGTCTGTACTTCGTTCTTTACTGCAACGCTCTCTGCTTTCTGTGCACGTGCCTGTCCTGTTCCTCAGTGCTGACCTGAACCACACTGTGAGGAAGTAGGCCTCATCTCCCCCTGTGTGTCTAGAGCCCAGGCTCTGTAAACCAGGCAGCTGGCAAGCCTCACTTCTTTTTCTTTTAACAGAACAGCCCCAGAAGGCAAACAGGTCTTACATGGCCATGTCAGATCCCCAAGATGTAGTAGAGCTTCCTTCCCAAAGGATTTTGGCTTTCTTTCAGTTCATGAGACCTGACTTAGACCACGGTGACTAGGGATTACTGGGGCCAGGGGGGCAGGGGACAGCCCAGCTGTGTATCAGTGTTGTTATCACTTCATCTATTAAATGTCGACAGAACCAAGAGAAAAAGTTAAAAACTCAGTGAATTAAAAATATGCTGCTTTTTAAACCAAAACTATAAAAGGGTTGACTGATTTTTCACCACTGATTGGTATAAGTGCATGTGCTAACTGGGGAGGAAATAAACCCCGAAAGCAGTGTTGCCGTTGGCCACGAGTCCTGCGTAACCTGCACTAAGTCACTCAAAATCTCTGGGCCCATTTCCACTTCCTTAAATTTTACCTGCTTCACAGGTTGTGATAAGAATCAAAATGATATAATGTTCTGAAAAATGCCTTGTAAACTATAAAGCATGATACAAATATTTATTGTTTTATGGCCATTGCCCATAGCTAATGACTTCTTAGGACTACAGTATACTGATCTACGACTTTAAGTACAGAGTAAGAATTGATGTCATAATGCCCCTCAATACTTTAGACATAAAGATCTGACAATTCTGTGAAAAGTTACTGGTTCTGAGATCTTCAAAGTCTTAGGCTTTATTATATGAAGTTAAATAATTACATATTTTTCAATCTATAATTATTATATCTTACTATATAGTCTTTAGAGTCACATATATGAAAACCATGAGATTTTTGAAAAAGTTTCACCTGAATATTTTGGTGATATAGAGATAATAGCCTCCATGCATATGGACCTAGGTAGAATTGCTTTTAATATTGTTAAAAATTTTTAAAGCAACAACAAAGTAAACAATCAAGAATGCATTTTGTTCTATGATATATTTCAGATAGGTTGCTGTCTTTCCTGCAGTGTCAAAGAGTCAATGAAGGATTTTTAATTTGTGGATCTAGGACACACAGCTCAATGTCAAATGGAAAAGCTGGGTAGTTTAATTTTTAATGTTTCTATTCCTCAAAAGCTATTAGAAGTCATGGAAAGCAATAATTGGCCAAACTTTAAATATCTCAGCATATAGTATACTTTATGCATGTACAACTAAAGTTTAACTAATATCACTTGGGAACTTTAAAAAATTTCTTGTACATCAATATGAAACATGAGATTTGGGGATTTCTTTATGTTATTACAATAGCAGGTTGAAATGTAAAAGAAAATCAGGTAATGCATGATTTTGCTATTTATAATGCATTGAAATTTTTAAAACTAGGCTGATTTTGTTTTTTCCACTAAACTGCATTGCTTTGTATTTTGTGGACCTCTAAGCTTAAGAGATAGGTATTCCTAGACCCTCACCTTCTGTACAGCTTTGGTATAATCTCATTTGCATGTGAATTTCTTCTTAACATATATGTCAATCTGTAATAGAGACAGCTCTGGAAAGTTTGTCAGATCCCAGCTCTCACTCCTAGCAAACAGGCTAGATAACATTTGTGTAAATCGGTTCTACAGCCGTTCCTGCTGTCCTCATTATTCGCAGAGAAATCAGGGCAAAGCACACTGATGAATAAAAATAGACAGTGTTCCCTGGCTGTTTCCCTGGCCCTGTGCTCACCTCCGTTAGGGATGCAGAGTGTACAGTGCATCTTCCTTCTTTATCTGCATGCCTCGTCCTGGGACCAAAAACGAAAGCTGTACCTTAGATGCACAGCTCCACTCACACCGGGGCCACTGATTTTCATACAAAGAGGTACTCTTTACCGCATTCTCTTAACCGTATCTCCTGGTTCTGGCAAAAATTTGGAAACGTGGAAAGTTTGACGAGGCATGTATTGACTATTACAAAGCCTATACTGTAGTGAAAATGCTTGCTAGTTTAGCACAGTTGAGTTTCCCTAGCAGTTCTGCAAGTCATTGGGCTCCTTTAATGGTCTATATGCTGACTCATGTACAATGTCTCTGCTGGTTTTTCATTGGACAGAACTGAATATCTGAATTCTAAATAAGACTCTTTCACTTACTAAAATTTGTCAACATTAGTATCACTAATTTAATAAGAGTGGATTCAGAGGAAAGTCAATCAATATTTGCAGAGAAGGGGCTTGCTTTGTTCTCTTAAAAGGTCAATTAAATGGCTAAAGTGAAATCTCAAAGGGAATTATCTTCTATCCTGCGGCTAAAAATAATTCTGAGAAGGGTGTAGAAAGATGGTCAGCTGTCTGAACTAACTCCTTATTCACTTTGCCTGAAATATGCCGAGAGGGAAGAGGCACTTAGCTTCCCCACATTTCAGAACCTGGTACCCACAAAGAGAGAGGAATGTTGCCCTCTACCCTGCTGGGTACAGGGAACACTATGACAAAAGTGGAACTTTAGAAAAGATGGGTCTAGAGTATTAATCAGTCTATACATTGATAGAACTTTGTCACTGAGGCCAAGCCTGGCACTTAGGGAGAGGAAGAGGAAAACGTTTTAAACTTAAACTGTGTAACAACTCTGGCAATAATTTGCATTTAGGTAAATTAAAGAGCTAGCATTATAGCTTTGCTCTGCCCCAAATTCTCCTGATAATTTCTAGGCTTACAGCCCGAATCAGTCTGCATCTGACCGACTGTAACTCTGGCCACAAGAATCAAAATGACATAATATTCAGGATCACAGTCATCACACCTGAACCATGAAAATTTTCTTACTGTCACTATCAATACAAACTACTTTTAGATCAATATTCTTTCAAACACACACACACACTTTATAAAACAGAAGCAGCAACATCACCCATAAACAGTGAATTTACAAGGAAGCTACACTCACTGGTTACAAACCTACAAAGTTATAAGTAGTCACTTCAAGTCAGGTATCAAGGAAATTTCCTTCAGAAAGCCCAGTAGCCCGATCTGGGTCCTGCTTACCTGCTTTGTGTATTTGTTTACTGCCTAAAAGTCCCAGGCAGCCTGGTGCAAGAATACAAGCTTCCTTAGAAGGTGAAAGGGATGCCCGGTGTCCTCTGAGCTGCGATCTCGATTCTGATGCTTTGCATGTGGCTGAAATAGCTCAAGTGTTCGGTGCCTCACCCGGGATTGAGAGCTGCTCCCGGCTGTGGGCTGGAGGGGAACTCGGTTTAAGGCTAAGTGTTAAAGAGAATTCCTGTCATAGCTCACAGTTGTTCTTCCTAAATATAGAGTTTGATACAAGCCATACGCTGGCTGCCTCCAAAAGGCTTGACCGTGCTGAAAGCAGGGCTCAAATGTCAGCCGGAAGGTGGCTATGGAATCTTACTGCCCTCCTAATCTTCCAGAAGATGCTGGCTGCATTTTCTCACGTATTCTGAGGGGGCACAGTGAAGTTTGAAAAGTAGGAAAAGTTTCTATCTTTAGCTTTATTACCTGGAGGCCAGAAGATGAGGAGTGTTCAATAAGAATAGGAGAGAGAGCATGCAGCATGGCACCGAGCTCCTTGGCAGGGGCACAGCCCTCAAAGAGTGTTTGAGTCCCAGCTTGGTCACTCAGGACCCGTTAAAGTTATTTCATAACCAGCACTCAATAAATAGTCACCAAATGATGATAATTATAATATTATGTTGAACTATAAAATGTCACCCTTTTTGTAGGTCAAAAATGGTCACAGATCAACTGACTGATGTGGCTCAAGGGCCGAGAGTCCTTGCTCTCTCTGCTCTACCGCCTCTACTGGTGGTGGTGACTTTGACCTCAGAGCACAGGGGATAACAGAAAAAATAAAACAAAGGGGAAATATTGATTTTAACTAAGACAAAGGCCAGGATCAGGTATGAAGCAAAGCATTTTTATACAGAACACTGCCAAATCCTAAGGAGCATGCTCATCTTTTTTGTTTTAGTTGTTTGTTTTGAGGTGTGTTTTTTTGGAGGGGAGGTTCTCGTGCTCATTATTTTCAACACTACTTAATTTTTGTTTTTTACTTCTGCGATCTCTGAAATTTCCTTTACATAGAATTTCCCTTCAGTAGAAAGGTTAAACAGAGTGGACATGCTTATAATTCATCCACTGGATGAAGGTGACTCCACGTCTGAGTCCCTGACTGCATGGTCAGCCACTGAACTGTCATTGATTCATATGAGCCCCTGAAATCAGGTTTTTGGTTCCTTGCAACTGAATTCATTTCAAATGAAAGCAATTGGCTTGTTTACAGGTGGGTAAAAGGCATACCAGTTTTCCAGTAGCATAGGTGGTCAACAGATCACTGTGGTTCGTCTCGGTTTGGGGTTCACCATTAAGTTCTATTCGTGTGCTATTTAAAAGAATTGTGTCTTCAAAAGTTAGTTTAGACAGCATGTTTTCAGATCATAGGGCATCAAAAGTGAGTTATTTACACACTGGGAGAGAAAATATAACGGGTACCTTAATATTTCTCCAGATTTTTGGCATCCACTATATATTCAGAGCTCTTAACCAGACAATAGGCCACATCACTCCATGGGTGAACAATAAAGAGCCATTTCTGATCCTTTGCCCTGTACTCAGCCCATAAAGTTTGCCACAGTCCTTTTGTCCCCAGCCATCCCTCAGTAGCTCCTGGCGTTGTACACGGTCAAGGGAGGTGTTCCTGGCAGTAACACCTTGTACACAGGGCTGGCCCAACATGGGCATGGCTGCCTCTGTGCAAAGAATGAAGCTGAGCTGCATAATCAGGACTTCTTTGGTCCTAAGCGACAGAAACCCAAAGTGAACTAGTTTAAGCAAAGGCAGTTCCCAGAACACTGCCAGCTTCGCAGGTCAAAATCCTTCATCTGTCTACTTCTCTGCATTGGCACATTCTCCATCTCCAAGGCAGGCTACCTGGGTGTGCTGCATGCATGACCCATAAATGCCAGGGAACAGACACCCTGGGGACAAACCTAAGCCAGTGGGGATGAAAGTCGAGGATAAGCCCCACTGTTCTCTGGTGGGATGACTCTGAAATACAGCCTGCAGTGTCCCAGAAGTCCTCATCAATACTGAGCCCCCAGTTGCCCACAGCAGGAACCTGCTCATTATTATACCTATTGTCTCCTTTCTCTGTGTCACCTCCCACTTCCTCCCTTGTGTTCTCTGGGATCAGCACCCAAATAGACCACTGGCAACCAAGTCCTTGTCTCAGTGTCTGGATCTGAGGCAACCCAAATCAAGACAAAGGGGTTCATTAGGAAACTTTTATATTGTGGAAGGAAAGGCAGGGGTGCAGGCGGCCTCAAAAATAACTAGAACACAGAACTCAGACCTCACTAGAGGGTGCCAAATTGATTTCTCCAACTCCAAGTTGAAAAATTCTGGGGTTCTGATTTTCCCAGCCTGATTTAGTCACCAAACTCCTGTCCAGGGGCAAAGTCACAGCAGAGAGGAGGCCACTGGGGTGCACATCTGTGGATGAGGTCCTTCCCAGAGGCAGGAATGGTTGTGAGCTGAGGAGCCCTCCCAACTAGGGTCTCCAAGAAGCACCAACAAGCAAGTGCTTTTCCTTGACACCTGGCCATAGCCCCCTGAAATTTCTGCTACTGTTGTTACTTCATCAGTTTAAGGCCCCCATATAACAGGGGAAGCCCCAGGCACAAACCAACACATAACCAGACTGGTGAGTGACAAGTAGGCCCAAGAGGATGGGTCTATTTCTTATTGGGAGGATTGAAATGGGAGGAGAAGGAAAAAGAAAGAAAGAGTCTTTATGGGAAATGGAGAGCTAGAGGGTACTGGGCATTGAGGGGCAGCTTGAGACCATTGGTAATATTTCAGTGGAGATCACAAAAGAGGGGCAGGGTAGGGGGTTACTGACAAAAACGAAATTCACTTAAGCCATTCCTACCTGCATGCCTTCATCCCTCCTCCACTATAGTCAAACAGCAGGAGAATACATAGTGACACCTTATGTCTATACAGGCTGGACAAAAGTAGGTTTACAGTTGTGAGTACACAAAAAAGAGTTTATTCTTATATTGTTGTTTATTAACTATTGTATTATTTTTATATGAACAACTGTAAACCTACTTTTACCACTCCCTGTATAGCCCGTGTTGACTTACAAAGCATTTTTTTTCTGAAAAAGCTATTTTTAACTTTTAGAATCAACCTATTTATGCTAAGGGAAATAAGCCAGTCAGAGGGAAAAAAAGTACCATGTGATTTCACTCATATGTGGAATATAAGGAACAAACTGAACTAACAAGCAAAATAGTGACAGACTCATAGATAGCTGTGGGGGCACTGGGTGTGAGGTAGGGGGATTGAGCAAACAAGAAAAGAACTCATGGACATGGACAACAGTGTGGTGATAGTGGGGGTGGGGGGAGGTGGAGGAAAGTGGAGGTGGAATAAATGGCGATGGATGGAGACTTGACTTGGAATGGTAAATGCGCAGTGCAGTGTGCTGGTGGTGTGTTGTGGAGTCATGCACCTGGAACCTGTATGATTTTGTTGACCAGTGTCACCCCAATAAATTCAACAAAAAGGAATACCTTTGTTGAGTTATTGAGGTGACATTGGTTGATGAGACTGTATGGGTTTCGGGGGTATGATTCTATAATGCATTGTCAGTATATTATGTTGTGTGTCCACCACCCCTAGATGGTGTCTCTTGATCCCCAGCTTTAGAAGATTAGGATTCTAGAGTGTCTACCATTCCAGTAAGCTCATATCTTTTCTTGTACATTTTTAGCAAAGTATTTTCATTTGTATTATTTTATTTACTCCTCCCAACAATTCTGTGGGTTAAATGGTATTATTCCCATTGTCTAGATCAGTAAGTCAAGGCTCAGTGTGTTAATTCAGAGCTGGTTATCACCAGCTTTTGACTCATATTTAGTGCTCTCTCCTGTTATACCACAATGACCTCAAGGTAGCACACTCACATGCACATCACTGCGTAAGCACTATAAGTATAATATCAGCTAGGATGTGTTTAGGTGAAAGTAACAGAATACCTAACTAGCAGTGGTTCCATCAATAAAGTCATTTAACCATCTCACAAACCCAGATATTTGAAAGGAAGAAGTTCCAGATTAGTCCAGAAATTTTATGAAGTCAAAAGGACCCAGGCAATTTCCAGTTCTACTTTGCCACTGTCAACAGTCAGCTTCTTATCCTCATGCTTCTTACCTCATGGTGTCAAGATGGTTGCCACAGCTCCAAAAACCAAGGTCTTCCAGTAGTAATTTTCAAATAAAAAATGGTAATGATGGTGGGAAAGGGAGCTTTCCTCTTCTTGGTCCTAGCAGAATTCCCCTTACATCTCGTTGACTGGAACTCGGCCTCATGGCTGCACAAGAGGCAAGAAAATTTTTTAAATGGCAGAGGATGAATAGAGTAGAGAGCAAAGAAGACAGAGAATGACAGTTATGTAGACAAGGTATATACAGAGCTGTATAGTGGAAAGTGTCCTTCCACACACATAATCTCATTTTATCCCCACCACTTTATGAAGCAGATGTTTTTATCTGCATTTTACAAATGACAAAACGTCCTGAAAAAGGTCAAGCCAAATGCTTAAGAAGTGTCCTAGTAGAAACCCTAATCTAGGTTTTCAGGCTCCAAAGTGCATGGGTTTCCTCTTGTTCAACAACACACAACCCAACAGAAAGCCAGGCTGCCCATTCCATTGCTCGATCCCTGAATGCCCACATGGATAGGACTGTTATCATGAGCTCCAAATTACAGGCTGCTTTCGGCTTCCTCTTTGCTTGGTTCTACTCCCTTAGATCTGCCTACAGATAGGGTAGAAAATAAAATAAATCATAGTGTAAAAATTTTAAATAAATTAACAGATAACTTTGTAACATTATCTGTAAACATGTAATCC
This sequence comes from Mormoops blainvillei, assembly GCA_004026545.1. NCBI lineage: Eukaryota > Metazoa > Chordata > Mammalia > Chiroptera > Mormoopidae > Mormoops > Mormoops blainvillei. The sequence continues at coordinate 66,096 of PVJD01008592.1, forward strand.
CCCCTCAAAAAAGAATAGGGTGACAGACAGAAAAAAAGTTAACAAATGAAGAATGATTAGATAGGAAGAAAGAATTATGAAAAAAAAGACTAAGCTATGACCCATGAAAATACTTTATTTTCCCATAACACCTACTTATATGTTAAATATTAATTTTGACACCATAACTGTGAACAAGTCCATGCTTGCTTTTAATACAGGAGTGCAGGTGACAAGTTGTTTGTCCTGTGGGGTGCATGCTATGCGATAACTTCCTTCCTTCCATGATTACATGAGCCCAGCCACCTCTCTTCTTAGCCACCAGTCCTAGGCCATGATGTAATGGCTGTGTCTCTCTCTCCTTCATAATTTAGCTTTCTCCCATGGGACCCAAAGAGAGGAAAAATTATTTTTCTAAGAAGTAATGTGCAGAGTTTTATATCTACCCAGAAGGAAAATAACTTTTACATAATTAAGAAGAGTTTAGCATCTCCTTGTCTACAAACTTCCCACTTCAAAAAGGGACCCTGTTTCACCTTTATATAGCTCAATAATTTTTCCCCTAAAGTATATTCCTCCCCAAAATAAAGGAACTCTTTGGCCTCAGAAGTTAATTCAGACCTGCATTTCCAAAAACATGGTATCTGTTCTTCTGTCCTCAGAGAAATTGTTGGCATCCATCTTCCAGTCACTCCCAGCTTTTAGCAAATTCACCCCTTCCCATGAGAACACTATTTCATCCATTTATTCATACATTCATTCATCACTTTTTTATTAACTGCCTACTATGATTTAGGCCCTGTGCTAGATGCTGAGGGTTTAAAAATGAGTAAAATAAACTTGTATTCTAAGAGCCTGTTCACCATATTCTGGTGGAGAAAACAAACACGTAAATAAAAGCATGGTTATTGGATTTATGTGCTATACACAAACATAGAAATTCAGAGGAAGGTGCCCGTAGCTCTCCCTTGGTGCTGAGGGCTTCACAGAGAAGGACATGTTGGAGCTGAATGTCCTGAGCTTCTACTAAATGCCAGCCCTGTTCTAGCGTCATGGGGGAAAACAGTGAATAGGCCTGTTCCTGCCCTCAGAGCTTACAAGGGGTGAGGGATGCAGGCTGAAAAAGCTAAGCAAACAGATACACAAGATAATTATAAATACTGTTAAGTCTTATGAAAATACACAAACAGAAGACTGAGGAAGAGAATACCGTGGGTGAGGGGATGGTGAAGCACCTGCCCAAGAAAAGCTGAGTTTATCAGAAGGTCTGTGCAGCTGAGGGAGGAGGGATGGGGAGAAGAGAGGCCACCCGACAGCCTGCCTCACCTTTCTGAGGGTCTCAAAGGGGAAATCAGGTGTAGAGAACAGAGAAGAGCTGAAAATGCTGCCCAGCAGTGTTGAGGGGCCAGCAGAGGCTGGAAACCTTGCTGCCTCGGATATGGCAGGGTGTTGGTTCTAAAGAACACACTTCATCAGTCGGGTTCCCCCAGAAGCAGACATTGAAATGAGGATTTGTGTACACATGATTTATTAAGAAAGTGTTTCTAGGAAAAACTAGGGAACAGAGGTGTAATCTCAAGTCCCACAGAAGGAATCTTTCATCTGATTCCACAGGGGAGCTCTGGAGTAAAAATTATGCCATAGAATTGTCCCAATCCAGGCAAAGGAGTGGGGCTGTCATACCCCGGCACCCGACTGTCATTGGTTAAGGGCTGCCCAGGGGAACAAATTCCCAGGGCTTCTGGCTCTCTTTACCAGCTGGAAAGCTATGCTCCAGACACGCTAGGGCAGGCCTCCAAAAGAGAGCCAAAGTGTTGGAAGAAAATGCCCATTGAGGCCAGGAGCAGAGAGCAAACAGGCAAGGGAGATCTGAGGGGATCTAGGCTGAGCACACAGCCATTGTCTGTCCCAACGTGGCCGTCCATTGTGGCATATAGGCCTCAGCAAAGTTGTTCTGAACCACATTTTGCATCTTGTTTCTAAAAAGCCTAATTTATTTGAAACAGTCTTACAAAGTTATATTACTGCAATGTTGAGCATGTCTGTTTCTTATTAGTCATTTCTTTTTTGTTGTTGTTTTATTTTTAAATTACGCTTGATGTACAATATTAGTTTCAGGTGTATAACCCCGTGATTAGACATTACAAAGTGATCACCCCAATAAATCTAGTACCCACCTGGCACCACACATAGTTATTACAGTGTCATTGACTATATCCCCTATGCTGTACTTTACATCCCTGTGACTACAAGTTTGTACTTCTAAATCTCTTCATCTTTTCACCCCTCCCATCTGGCAACCATCAGTTTATTCTCTGTACCTATGAGTCTCTTTCTGTCCTGCTTCGTTTTTTAGACTCCACATATAAGTGAATTCATATGAAATTTGTCTTTCTCTGACTTATTTCACTCAGCACAATACCCTCTATGTCCATCCGTCTTGTTGCAGATGGCAAGATTTCATTCTTTTTTATGGCTGAGTCATATTCCATTGAATATATGCACCATTTCTTTATCCACTCATCTATTGATGGGCACTTAGGTTGCTTCCATATCTTGGCTACGGTAAATAATGCTGCAATGAACACATGGATGTAAATGTCTTTTCAATTCAGTGTTTTGGGTTTCTTCCAATAACTACCCAGAATTGGAATCGCTGAGTCCTTCTTTGTCTCTTGTTATAGCTTTGTTTTAAAGTCTATTTTGTCTGGTATAAGTACTGCTACCCCAGCTTTTTTTTTTCTTTTTTTTTTTTTTTGCTTGATTTGTTTCCATTTTCATGAGATATCTTTTTCCATCCCTTTACTTTCGGCCTGTGTGTGCCCTTTGATCTCAAGTGAGTCTCTTGTAGACAACATATTTAAGAATCTTATTTTGTTATCCACTCAGTCATCATGTATGTATGGATTGGAGCATTTAATCCATTTGCACTTAAAGTAATTATTGACAGATATGTATTTATTGATATTTTATTCATATTTTAATCTTTTTTTCTTCTTAATACTTTTTAATATTTCTTGTAATACTGGCTTGATGGTGATAAATTCTAATAGCTTTTTGGGGGGTCTGGGAAGCTCTGTATCTGTCCTTTTATTCTAAATGATAGCTTTGCTGGATAGAGAAATCTTGTAGGTTCTTGCTTTTCATCACTTTGTATATTTCTTGCCAATCTCTTTGGACTTGCAAATTTGAGAAATCAGCTGACAGTCTTGTGGGAACACCCTTGTAGGTAACCAACTGCTTTTCTCTTGCTACTTTTAATATTCTTTCTTTGTCTTTAACCTTCGGTATTTTCGTTATGTGTCTTGGCACGGGCCTCTTTGGGTTCATCTTGTTTGGGATTCTCCGTGCATCCTGGACTTGTATGACTATTTCCTTCACCAGGTTAGGGAAGTTTTCTGTCATTATGTTTTCAAATAGGTTTTCAATTTCTTGCTCTCTCTCTTCTCCTTCTGGCAACCCCATGATGTAAATGTTGGTACCCTTGGAGTTGTCCCAGAGGCTCCTTATACTGTCTTCATTTTTTGGATTCTTTTTCTTTTTGCTGCTCTGATTGGGTGTTTTTTGCTTCCTTATATTTCAAATCACTGATTTTATTCTTTGCTTCATCTGCTCTACTGTTGGTTCTCTGTAATTTATTCTTCATTTCAATTAATGTATCCTTCATTTCTGACTGGCTTTTTAAAATTCTTTGCATGTCCTTTTTTGTGCTGTTGAAGTTCTAAGTTCCTCAAGCATCTTTATAACCATTATTTTGAACTCTGTATTTCGTAGTTTGCTTGCCTCCATTTCATTTAGTTCTTTTTCTGGAGATTTCTCCTGTTCTTTCATTTGAAACCTATTTCTTTGTCTCTGCATTTTGTCAGCCTCCCTGTGTTTGTTTCTGTTTATGAGGTGGAGCTGCTATGTCCCCTGGGCTTGGTAGAGTGGCCTTATATAGTATGTGTCCTGTAGGGCCCAGTGGCACAGCTTCCCTGTCACCCGAGCAGGGCACTTCAGGTGTGCCTCCTGTGTGGGCTGTGTGCACTGTCCTGTTGTAGTTGAGCCTTGATTGCTGTTGGCACATTACTAGGAGGGATTGACCACCCCCAGGTTGATAAGCTTCAAGGACTAACTGCAACTACAGCAGAGGAGGTACTGTGCAGGGGCCAACCCCAAAGAGGAGGGTTTGCTTTAGTGGGGCTTTGGTACTGAGTCTTCCCTTTGAGCGTGTCCCTTGGGGAGGAGGTTGGGTGATGTTCAATGTGGTAAGAAGCCACACACCAGGTGCACTGGCTCTGGGGTCTCCTGGGAGATGCAGGCCAAGGTAAGACACTGCCTGTTCTGCCCAAGGCCACCCGGCTTGAGCCACAAAAGGATCTGCAGATAGCTGCTACTTATGCTAGGTTTAGAGGTGCCCAGGAAAGACCAAGTTGTGAACCAAGTCCAGCTGCTCCTAGTAGCAGTCCTGGCGCCACTTAGTGAGATGTTTGGGGCATACAGAGGCCATATGCTGCTTGTTTGAGAGATTTTAGGAAAGTCCAAAGCATAAGCCAAGAAAGGCCCTTTGGATGGGAAAACCACTGGAAACTGCTTCGGTTGGCCTGCAAGTTGGGTGGGGTAGGGTTTCAGGGAGTATCCAAGGTGGGACAAACAGTGATAGCCAGTTTGATGGAGTCTCAGATATGGCGCCCACCTGCTGGCTTTCTGTGGGGAGAGTTCAGGAAAAGATGAATGTCTCTGCCAGTGCTTCTGTCTGGGATAAAGATGCCCCTCCGGCTCTTGCCCTGATTCCAAACTATTCATTTCCTCCCCACACCTCCCCAGTGCCTCCAAAGCTGCTGCCCTAGTGCTGGAACTCAGAGCAAGTGAGTCCAAGTAAGTCCATGTGTGGGGCCTTTAAGAGGAACACTGGGACTCCAGAGCATCTGTCTCACTCATTCGCAATCCTCCCTGATTTTTTAAAAATATATTTTATTGATTATGCTA